>PVHX01001756.1:0-21654 GCA_004024805.1 Geosciurus inauris
AAAAAAAAAAAAAGAAATAAAGAGGAAACTACATATTCTAATAAAAATCCAGTTACTTGTGCTTTAGTTCAGCAGAATATCATATCATAATGCCAAGAACCATGTAAATGCCAAGAGCTTGGCAGAGAGAGACAGGAGAGGCTGCCTCCAACTTCAGAGGAATCCTGAAGGGCTTCTTATGGAGGAAATGGCATTTGGACTAAGATTTAAGAATTTAGAAGACACTACACCTTTACAACTTAAAGACACAAATATGTAAGAAATATCTGGGTAATACTAAATAGAATACTCAATAGAAACATTGAATACATGAAGGAAATAGCAGGATATAGAACCAGAAAGACAGTGAGGAATCTGTGGTATTTACTATGTTAGAAAGTGACAGTATAGGTCCATTGTGGAAAATGGATCATCAAAATAGAAAAATAGTATAAACTAATGGACTTTATCACACATACAAATTCCAAAGTTTACTTTTCTGTAATTGGTGAGGAATGACAGGTCCTTGAAAAATAAAGAGATAAGAATATTAAGAAGCTATAAAAATTGCTAAGAAACCTAGAAAAATTGAACAACACTGGCTAAAATAATTTATTTGAAGAAGTGTACATTCCAAGTTGCATTTAGGTCTTTAAGCAAACAAACAAACAGAAAGAGGTATACATTCTGGGTTGTCTTCGGGTCTTTAAGCAAACAAATAAAAAATCTGGGTTAAAGCTGAACTGAATCATTTCTAAAATCAAAACTGCTGAAACAGAAAGCTGCAGAGTTGAGAAGTTCTGGGTGAATGACAGTTCTGTCGCCCTCAGTCAGCCCAGCCTGCACTCCCCAGGAAACAGAGGACTAACTGTACTTTTTGTGGACTTTGGACAATAGGTTTCCCACCTATGCTCACTCTGTTGAAGATCCTTGATGAATAGTCCTTCAAAGCCAATTCTGAAGCTTTTTTTTCTTTTGTCCTAGCATGTCAGACTGTCAGACTGAGCTCACGAATGCTGATCTTTAGTTCTACAGATTACTCTATCAGCTTCCAGCTCAGGATCCTAGGTTCACTGTGTAATTGCCTGCTTGAAGAGCCATAAAATTGGGTGTCACCATTGCAGAGTGTGGTGACTTCAAACATCCAGCTCACATTTATTGCCACATATATCAGCATTTCTAAAGTGATCTAGCACATTGATTTTTTTTTTTTTAGATAAGCAGAAGCTACCACATCTGTATGTATGCTATGTAAAAGTTGTGTGCACAAATTAAGATTCCCCATTTTCTTCCAGGTATTGTCTTCTCTATTGATGGATGGAAATTATTAAAGCCCACTGTTATCATTTGGACACGTGTTCCTTAAAGCCCCATGTAGTTAATGCTTGGTCACCAGCCTGCGCTGCTTTTGGGAAGCTGGTAGAATTTTTAGGAGGTGGGACCTAGTGGAAGGAAGTTAGGTCATTGAGGATATGACACTGAAGAGGTTGTTGGTAACTTGTTTTCCTCTTCCTCTCTCAGTTTCCTCTGCCACACACATTACCATGATACATGGACTCGTCACAGGCCCCAACACAGGGTCAAATGACTGTAGACTGAAACTTCAAAACTGTGAGTCAAAATAAACCTTTCCTCCTTTTAAGTTGTTACCTCAGGTATTTTTATTGTAGTAGCTGACTACCCAACCAAAATTCTTCTAGAACAAATTTGAATTTTCCTACTTTTTTAAGTCTACTACAAAAAGGTTTTTGCTTTGTTTTGCTGTTGTCAACAAGGCTAATCAGTTACTATATTTGAATTTAAAAGAGAGGACATCACATCAGATCTATACCACTCCCTGTCTACTGAGAAGCATTATAGATATACAATGATGATATATGGGATTGAAAGAAGGATGGATGGATAGATAGAAAGAAACAAATAGATAATCTCAATACATTCTCTAACCAGAATAGCATAATTTCCTCCTGGATTTTATCATATGCATTTTAAACAGATTGATTAGTTTCATATGTAACAAAAATAATGCCAGGTTCAAGTGTACCAACATTTCTTATTAATGCATGTTTTTTGTTACAGTGAACTATTTGTCAATAAATTTTTGTATAACCACAAATTGTTAATAGTGTATATATATTCAATACATGCTTTTAAATTTCTACTCAAAAAATGCTAATAACCAATTTTTCAAATAGCTGGCAACAAATTAAAAAGATAAATATTTAAAGTACATTTGAAATAGGTAAAATTGAAAATGAGATTATTAATTCAATGTTATATTAATTTTCACCAAAGAAAATATCAAGTTGTGAATAAGAATATATATATATATACACATACACATATATATTTCCATTTGAAGAGATATGCTCCGAATTTACTTATGTAAAAACTTGCCATCACTGATAAATAGGCATTCTTTTTCCAAATAATAGATTCATTAAATATTTAAAATACTTATTTTTAACTTGATTCATTTATATTTTTCTCCTTAAGTTATGTGATGTTTTACATTTTTTCATTTCATTTTTCCTATTATATTCATGGATTTAAGCCACAAGCTCAGATTGACATTTGACAATTAAGATTTTCATGTTCTGATTGAGCTTCAAGAACAAAGATGAACAATATGTATGATCAATAGGTACGATCTTCAAAGAAGAAGACAAGGGAAAAGAAAATGGAGTCAGCATCCAATTATCTAATCAATGAAAAAAATCCATATTTATTTAGGAAAAAGTATTTTTCCTGATTCTTTTTCCATTTCTCATACAACTGCTTTTGTTCTTTCAGGGATTCTAGGAATGCCCACAGTGTACTTCTCTTTGCTGAGCCTATTTCATGAATACAGACATTTAACTCTTTAAGTTTTATGGTCTGAATCAGATAGCCTTCCATTGCAAATAACTGAAAACAAAACATAAATTAACAGTTCAATGGATTTGGCTTCAGGTAAGTCTTTATTTAAGGCTCAAGTGATGTGGACAAGAGTCTCTGCCTCACCCTGTCTATCTCCCTCTTCCTGTTGACTCCATTTTTTAGTAAAATATACTCTCATGGTTCCAAGACAACTGCCAAAAATATTTCAGAACTAAATGCTCTTGTTCATTTCTAGTATAAAATGAGTTATTACTTAACGTTCAAAAATCAAATCTTGGTCTTGTTTTGCCAGATTGGATCATTGGACCAGATTTGTCACAGTATCATTAATGTAAAAAGCCAATGGGCTTGAGCCAGTCAGGGTCTATTCCCAGAGTTTGGGGTTCTGTCACACCTACTCATAATATATTGTTTAAAGTGTTGACAAAACGTCAAACATTCCATGTTTGATTGGAGTTTATAGAATTTTGATTTGATATAGATAAAGAATTAAATGAGTCTGATAAGTAGTTGATTTGCATATTTATTTTTAATGTACTACAGCTGAATCTGATTAGTGAAGATTTTCTTACACTAAAGTTCAGGGATACATGTAGAGAATTTAATAGGAAGACATAATATACCTTTATTACCCTATGTACATATAGGATTACATGACCACTGAAGTTCACATCATGTACAACCAGAAGAACGAAAAGTTATACTTATTTATGTATTATCTGTCAAAATGTATTCTACTGACATATATAAATAATTTGAACAAATAAAAAAAGATGCTTGACATTATATTTTAATCCATAAACAATAAGCACTGTTCTTATTGCTTAAAAGTCTAGCACCTCAGTACATTAATAGATGTTAATCAGAAAACTTAAAAATTAATAATCTTGGATATGTCATAAGTGTTACTGTCCAAAACATCAGGGTAAAGGGCATCATTACACTATATTTAAGATTAGTTTAACTTCCTACTCAGACTGCTCAATCAATATTTAGGAAATATAAACATAATTCTTTATTTTAAAAAAATTAAGCTTCTTTATAACATTAAATATCTTTCTATGATTGAAATATATGTCTGGATTTTTCCAAAAAACAATAATAATTACTATATCCATAAAAGAACTTGATGTGGCATAATTTTGAGAAATCAGGCCTATCTCATTGCTTCTTTAGCATTGGATTTGTAAGCAGGTTTAAGTATGTATCTCAACTTTGTTTATCAGCATCATACCTGTTGTTAATTTATTATGGAGATACATTTACACATTATCATTTTGTTTTGCTAAGGTATTATTTACATATTGAGAAGGAAATTGGTATATTTATTTGATAAGGAAAATAATTGCTAATTCACCTAATATTTTACAGCATACAAAACTGGGGCATATATCATAATTTGATTCTTAATACAATTTGAAATGATGGAGAGTTTGCTACCCTTTTGTAGATGAAAGTATTGCTTCTAGTTGGGAGGTAAGATAGGACCCATTATGGTGCTAATGCAGGAACTGAGGACAGTGACTGGAATGCATTGGGAGTTCAAATATGTATTGGATTAGTTAATGAAGTCAGAGCCTAAATCTAGTTGTTTACAAGTTCAGAACTTTCTTTATGACTTAACTATTGTTGTGTTGCTGCGCACATATTTTAACAAAGCACATGTCAGTTTCTGCAGCTCACAATAGATGACTGACGAAAATCAAAACAAAACAAAAACCTTCCTAGAGGACTTCTTCATTCCTTCTTTGAGCACATAGGCTTATTATTATTGTTATTATTATTATTATTATTTTTTACTTTGCTCAATTAATAAGGAGTTGAGGAGGTTCTTGGTCTATATGATGTTGAAAAGTTTATGCCTCTAACAGAGAGCCATCTGAATGTGTGCAGATTTCTTCAAAAGGCTTCTTCAAAACATGTTTAATGCTTTTTTTATCAAGAGAAAACCAGGTGAGATAAAACACAGCTAGCTAGCTATACCTTCAAATGTAGACACACACACACACACACACAAAAAAAAAAAAAAACAGCAACAACAACAAAAAAACAGCCCGTAAGTAATAGTTAACAGAAACTAGAGACAAACTTAAATTAATATGTAAAGAGAATCTCTTCTTTAAACTCTAATGCTAAAGCTGGAGGCAGAAACAAGATGCAGCCCCTGGCTTTCATCTTACCACAGGTAGCTTAACTACTCCAGTTTTATCCTACATGGTCCAACAAGGCCTGACAAACAGCACCGCTGTACCAGAAGCATCTCTCAGGCGCTGATGCGTATAGACAGAGGGATTTTTTAGTCAATTGCAGGAATTAGGCTTTAATGCTTTATACTAAAAGACTTCATACCCCAGATAGCTGCCTGCTATCCACTGAATCTTGGCAGGCAGTGAGACTGCTGAAGCAGAAATAGGGAAGCTATGTTAAGCAGATTTCCATGCATGTACAAAATGCTTTATTTGTAAAGCTACTTTTCTTTGTAGCAGTTCAAAATGCTTTTTTCTTTTTTTCTTTTTTTAACCTTTGAGTTTGGTCAACTCTCAGTCTTTACCAAAGTTACTTTCAAAAAATGTCTCCATAGAGCATAGAACAGAATAAATTTCCCCCTCATCAAAAGTCAATGTTTTGGAAAGATTAATCCTAAACATATCAATTAAAGAAATTTTTAAAAAATGATCATAGTTACTTCAAAAACTACAAGACACACAGAAGGATATTAAATACTTTACCATTGTATGGAAGCTCAAGAGGCCTACAGATGTCACTTTTGCTTCTAGTTGTTGGTGAAGAGATCAGTTTTGTCACAAGGGATGCAGAAATGGGCTGCACCAACAGGGAGGTAAGGTTTGACTGGTTTTGTCTAAAACTTCCATCTGTATTCAGAAGAGAAAGGAACAGAGTCCTTAGTAAACAGAAATTAAAAACGATCAAAGAGAAATTCTTTACAATAAGTATGTAAATTTTGAACAATAAGTTTATATTTGTTCATTTGTTTATTTACTCTTTAGTTATACTCTGTTTACTTATTAAAAATTATTTGTGATACTTCATAAAGATCTAGTCCAATTACAATTATGTATCCTATTAACGATGGCAGATTGTACACAGACACTTACCTCCATTATCCCATAAAACTCCATTAAAATGACAACATATGAATGAAAAAGAGTAAATCCACATGGGCAGAAAGAATAGACAGTAATACAGTTTTAGAAGTTGGAAAGCAGATGAGTGTCAACTGACCTAACAGCCCTGACAAGACCCAAATCTCAGTCTACAGTGAGAAACTGAGAAGCAACACAGTTATGACTGCAGAACTCAGAAAGGCTTAGGGATTGGCAAAAACAGCACCCTATTGAGGCAGTCATGAAGGGGGTTGTATTCAGAGGATTGGATTAGAGTCTAATTGTGAAGGAATCTGTCCTCCTGCACTTCTTGCACACCCAGTCAATGCAGGTTCCTGTCCTTCCTCATTCCAACAGAAAATAGAGACTCTGAATCAGGAAACACCAGATACAGTGAAATAGGTGATACTTAAAACAGGATGTGGATATCATTGCTGAGACTCTTCAGATGTTTTACCTTCATGACACCCAATTCCTTCCCTCCAGGTAGGTCAATAGTAGATTCAATAGAAGCAGTTATGACCTGCTCAACCCAAAATATCTAAAAATAATGAAAACCTGGAGGTCTACCAATAAAACAGCTCTCTCAAGATGTTCTGCATTGAAAATAATTAGTCAATAAATTCCACCCATATACAAAACTTCAAATCAACTTAGTTTTGCTATTCTTAAGCTTGAGCTTCCATCATGAATACTGTGTAGCCCAGTGAAGATGAGAGCAGGAGGCCAGGAGTCTCTGGAGGGAAGTCTCCAGGAAGACAAACTTAATGGGAATGCAGACGAGAGTGAATGCATCAAGATAATATTTACAGTAAGATTAGAATGAGGATTTGAAGAGTTCTTAGACATAAAGAAAAATAAGAAATATAACAGACAACTATTAGCTGTAAAGGGACCAGAACTTGTGTGAGAAAGGGAGGTAATGGTACAATATAGGTAATATTTACATAATCATAATATAAATGATGATTGTTGACTTAACACCAAAAAATGATATTTTTTTAGGGAAAAGAAAGAGGAGGTGGGAAGCTCAGGGTCATGCATGTAAGAGTCTTATGAAAGGTAAATCCATAATAGGTAAGTTCATTTTCTGAGTTTTGAGTCAAAATAATGCAAAAAATGAAAAATAATGAGATAACCTAAACATGTTGAGAGGTAGGAGGTAAATATAAAAAATAGACGATAACCTAAGGTGTTAAAAGCAATTAAGTGTTTTCCCTGGGGGAGATAATCAAAGGATAGGAGACACAGGAAAAGGTGGGTGAAGGGGCATTTTTATAAATCAAGATTAGAATAAGTAAACTGTATTTATTTATAACTGAAAAAGTAGAGAAAACAGCTATGGTAATGCAAATTAAAGAAAACTACACAAATACTTAAAAAGGATAGAGAAAAAACTATATGGTGCTTAAGCAAACAACTAAAAAACAATCAACTGAAATAATTTTACAGAATCAGAAGAAGAAATACACATGGAATGACTCTACGAGGCAGCCAGTAATGCTTCCGAACACAGTACTATATTTTTCAAAACTTTTATTAAAGAAAATAATTGCTAAAAGTTTTCCCAGAATTTAATTTGACAGGACGGCAGGGGGTACAGAGCCCAATGATCCTGGCAGGCAGGCTCCAGAAGGCAGAGCATAAATGAGAAAATATGTTTCAAAAGTGTTTTCTTAATTTATTATCTAGAAAACCATGAGGCTAAAAAAATGATATTAAGCTTAGGCCTGTGGCAGCCTTAGAAGTCATGGCTTTGAAGAAAACAATAATAAAGATTTAAGCTTAGAATCAGTTTTGTTATATAAGCACAGCTCTGGTCTTGTAATTTAGTAACTCCTTTCTGTGGATATATGACAGTACGTTTGGACCGTAGTGTAGTTCACGGCTCCCTGGCCATTTTCATGTCAGACTTCCATGACTGGCTATATAATTTGCAGGGCCAAGAGCAAAATGACAACATGGGATGGCCTGTTCCAAAAATATGAAGAAATTCAATATGGCTGTGGCACAACACTGAGTCAAATGTGAGGCCCTCCTGAGCAGGAGGTCTAGGAGACCACACAGGTCACATGCTCGTGAACCAGGTCATGAATGGTTTACTCAGAAGACGACAGTGGTCACAGAGCCTGCTAGAAAAAAACTGAAGAGTATTCACACACCTCAGAGGATACTGACAGGCAAAGTGACCAATGCCTGTGCACACAAGCTGGGAAGCCCCAGAACAGCCATCTCACTGCTTCTCCCAGCGTGCATTTTTGCCCTCAGCCATCACTTTTAGCAAATTTTTTTGTACATAGGACATTGAAATGGTATTTATGTGTGTCAGTTATTTTGAAATTTTGATGGATGTTGGACCCTGACACATTTCCCATACAAAATGAAATTTCTTAAGTTTCTGTATGCTTTACCAGTTCAAATACCTAATTTTAGCTTGCCATTCAAGGCCCTTTGCAATAATAAATTTTACCTTTCCAGTATTATTTCCTGTCATTCTTCATCATACACCTTATGCTAAAGCTTGATCTGTCCCCTACATGTTCTATGATTTTGTCTTCATAGTTTTACTTAAGCCTTTCCTTTCACTTGTTCTTCTCACAAACCACACCAATCTTAAGTACACGCTTCCTTCGAAGTCCAACTCAAAAGTCACCTACCACATACAGTTTTCACTGATATCTTCAGTTCTGTATGATATACCTGCACCTTTTTGGCAATGCTTACCTTTTCTAATTAACATTATTGCTATACAACACTTCTTTTTTCCCTACTAAATTCTAATTTCCTTGAAGAAAAGGACCAATTCATCCATATCATTATATGAAACATAGTGCCTAGTACAGTGTCAGAAATGCATCAGTAGATCAATAATTAGTGAAATAGGAATGAGCAACAATTACTTGAAAAATAATTTAAGTGCTTATTTTACTGATTTTTCTGAATGTTTATAAATATGGAGCAGGGCCCAGCTAAAGAGCAGTTTATAGTTCTGTGCTTGCTTTACACTTATGACTTCTCCCCAGCTGACTGTTCCCTTCTCCCAGCAGTCACATCAAATAGACTTTCCAGACTCATCTATCCCCATCAACCCAATTATTAACCCTGTTCTAACATTACTGTTGTAGTGTAATAGTTTTTCAATAAATAAAATCATCTTTGAGATATATTTATGTTACCAAAAATCGATATCTGCATTCCATTTTTCTCTGGAAAGCTTTATTGAGCATATAAAACAAAATATTTAAAATTTATATATGAGCGAACCCTAAGCTATCATTGCATATCCCCAAATCTTTGATTTTTTTGTGCTGCATGACTAATAGACTTGCATTAGTTTTGAAATACCTGAAATAAGTGGTTCATTAATTTTTCACCTTCACCTTAATGGAAATTTGACAAACAGTTCACTTCTGAGAGCAGATACTAAAAGCAGAACTTAACAAGACACTAAGATTAAATTATAGACAAAAGTTGCATTTTTCAAAAAGCCAACTATGGAAGAAGAGCTGAGAGAATTTCATTTTCTTACATTATTAAAAGACTTTGAATAAAACTAAACACACATAACCTTTTTATTTACATTGTAAAACACTTTTATGAACATTAGGTATGATATGAAAACTAAGTGGATTATGTGCCTTTATACTAAAAGTACCATATAGAAAAACTGTAACATTACACTTTAGCTTTCTAGCTTTTAGATGCCAGCATTTGTATCTATGCATTGTTTATGCTCCATAATGATGACATCAATTTTAATTTTAGTAGGTAGCTAAGTCTATACACTCTTTGTAATCTAAAGATTCAAATGGGTCCATTCCATCAATAATTCAGTCTCTGATAGAATACCACACACATACCGTATAATGAGGTATTTGAATACTCGGAATTCTAAGTCCAACTCTATCACTGACTCACGGTTTGAAATGTAACAAATAAATGATTTCACTATGATCATGTTGTCACCCCATCTCCTACTATTCCTGAACTACCAAGGTGACCCAAAATGGTCTTCATTTTGCTGACTAACTGAAAAGTAAAACCCTCTATTTAGTTCAGACACCCAGAGTCTGAATTACGGTTAGTGACATTTAGAAGAAATGAGGTTAAAAATAGTAAGTGTTATCTGTTATCTAACTGTATATATTTAATAGGTTTCACATTATTCTTTTCATACTGTTGATTCTCACTTCAATCACATCTGGTTATGCGTATAATGAAAACATGAGCCAAGTGTGGCAGCACATGCCTATAATCTTAGCTACTCCAGGCAAGAGGTTCACCAATTTCCAGGCCCGCCTCAGCAACTCATTAAGAACCTGTCTCAAATTTAATTAAAAAAAAAAAGTGGATTAATGATGATAATGTACCTCAGTTAGAGAAATAGCAGAGCTTCTGAATTTAGGAGCATGACTCAACCTCTGCATTTGATCTCTCTCTCTCTCTCTCTCTCTCTCTCTCTCTCTCTCTCTCTCTCTCTCTCGTGTGTGTGTGTGTGTGTGTGTGTGTGTGTGTGTGACATTTTTGCTATGCAGGAAGTATAGATCCTTTCCATTCAATTGTAGCCCTTGGACAAAGATGACCTAAGCACTGAGTAGACATTCAGAATGGTCCCAATCCCACACTTTCAGAATCAAAATCCTCCCTCTAACAAGATCCCTGGGTGATCCATATGTACATTAGACAAATTGTGGCCTAAATCAGTATATACTTTTCTATAGCACAATTCACATAACTTTCACAGCAACAAAAATATAAAAAGCAGAATATTGTGTTTCCTCTCCTTTCCTAGAGTTAAAGTGTCAGAACCTCTGACTACATCTTTAAATACCAAATCAACAGTTCTTTGGTCTTTTCCAAATGCCTAATGAGTCTGTTCATGAGCTCTGTCTAAATAAGTTAAAAAGGACTGAGAGTATTTTGTTTTATTTTTGTCCTTTCCTCAAAGATGAATTTGGTGATTCGGAGATCGAAATTACATTTATAACACTTCATTTCAGCCACCAATAAATATTATAATAGCTAACTGATTTGAATTTTCCCATTCTTGCTTTTTTAGCTATTGTATTAGCTATTACAATTTAATACCATAAGAGACTGACAAGCTAAAAGTACAAACACTGCCCACGTACAAGCAAACTAAACAATCAGAAAGCTGAGTAAGCAAAGATTTTAAAACACATTTTGATGTGCTTTTATACAAAAGACTCAAACAATCAAATGAAAAAGTTGGTATCGGTGATATTATCCCAGAATATATGGTTTTACTGTCTTCAAAGTACTGCCATTTTAACAGAAATCAGACCATTACATAATTAGCACAATTTTTTTTCTTTTTATTTGAACTCACCAAATTTACAGTTATTTGTTATTTACTTTTCTGAAATGACCAGCACACTACAATGGCTGGTCACTTTGCTATCCTTGTGAAGATAGTTGATACTTTACTTTTTAGTATATTATAACCCACTGCTTATAAATATCACTACCTTCCCTCAAGCTAGTCAAAGCCAGAACTGTGTTATTATGTTATTATTTAAAATGAAAACACTCAAAAAATGCTTTGTACTATGCCCTCTTCTCCAAGTATGTATGTGGTTTCCTTTGCCATATAGGGCTTGTATTAGTAATCTTTATTTTCATAATTAAATTTTATTTAGTTTCACAGCATTTACTGCCTTTCTCTCAAACTATTGAAAATTTTTGGATCAGAGGCTCAATGAAAACAGTTCACCCATGTCTGAGTTGTCAGACATCCTGAGAAGATTTCTCCTTCTTTTGTGCTCCCACATAAGCCTTTGCTTACACATTTATTAAACTTACTGTCTCCTCTAATTCCCTTTCAAAAGGTTTTCCACTCACCTCTGTCACATAAGCTCCTCAGGGCTCATTTACCACTATATTCCCAAGGCTGAGCATGGTGCTGAGTAAAACGTGGGCGCTCAGCGAACATTTTTTGAATGGATGCGTATACCAAAGTTCAAATGAGCAGTTTTGTTCTGTCTAATCTTAAGACTAAACCCTGTGACTCGTAAAATATGGCATCATAACAGTGAAGACACAGAGGGCTGCATGCTTTCCTTCACTGTGCCACTCTTAAACAAAAGCATTCTGCCATGTTCCCTAGTAAATATCACAATATTTTAATGCTTAACCTGAGCATCATAAAACCAATTGTATTTACATTTACACCAAAGGGAGGAGAAAGTAACATACTCATTTGTAAAGCAAAATGACTGCTTATTGTGATATTAAACGATCATAAACTTTTGTTTTAGAAAAGCAGCACTCAGGAAAAGTCTTTTTAATATTAACTTGGATTCTATTTCTAATTAACTCATTTATAGGGATTGGTCATAATATGACACAGGCTTAAAATGAGTTAGATAACTTTCCCCATGATTAAAAATTATTTTCCTTTGTATATAGACATAAACTCAAGATTTAGCTGGGCACAGTGGCTCACGCTTATAATCCCAGTGGCTCAGAAGGCTGATGCAGGAGGGTCACAAGTTCAAAGCTAGCCTCAACAACTTAGTGAGCCTCTAAGCAACTCAACTCAACGACAGCCTGTCTCTAAATAAAGTATAAAAAAGAGCTGGAAATGTGACTCAATGGTTAAGAACCCCTGGGTTCTATTCCTAGTACCAAAAAAGAAAAAGCTAAAAAAAGATTTATATTAGTAAAGTGAAATTATATGGGGCAAGGGAATAACTTACCATCATTGTCTCCCTTTCTCCTTTCTAACAAATGTGCTTAAATACATGAAAAAGTGTGACTACGCAATCGGAATTTGTTCTAAAATTGACAATTATTCAATTAAAGAAAATTTTTATTTTCATATTAAGAAGTTTTGATGAATGTGCAATTAAGAAGATGTAATATTGGAGTGGGGCCATTATACATGACATAAGCATAGTAGTTAGTGTTTATGCCAGTTGACATGTGGTGTGGGCTATATTAGAATGGACCAGTATTTAAAGTTATAAGAAGAAGATATTTCAATGCATACCTTGTCTGCCAACATATTAAAATACATTGATATAGCCCAGAGACAAAGCCCAATTTTGTATTTCCAAAAGATTATGGTCATCATTAACTCTTCTCTAAACACATATTTTTTTGGTCTGATCCTTTCTACACAAGTAAAAAAACATTTTTTTAGTGCACAGTTTTAGCCCACTGAATTCATATTCTATTCTTGCCTTCTATGCAGATATTTAGAGTTATAATGGCAGTAGCAATATTAAAATATTGACAAATTTATTTTTAATTCTTTTTCAGAGGAATATGTGGAAATATGATGACGGACACCTACTCTGCAAGTCTAAAAAATTCTGTGTTCAAACTTGGCCTACTCCAAGACTACTCATTTCCAATACATGAAATTTTAGAAACAAGCATAATCTATACCTTAAGAAAAACAAACTGAGGGATAGATTTAAACCATCTATTTTGTTCTTTACTTCCAGGCTTCCAGGAAAGTAGTCTAGATTCATAACTGGAATAATAGGCCATCTGCACATTACTGTACCATTGGTGAAGTAATCCTCCTTAGAGGCATTCCCCCAAGAAGGTTCTTGTCTCAAACTTGAAGGGTATGAACATTGGAATGATTTGCAGAGTGGATAGTTTCAGAAAAAGTACAATTTGCATTTTTATAAAAGTCAGCAAATAAACTGTGTGGATGTGTTTTGATTGTTTTGTTTTTGTTATTATTGTGAAAGTATGCAGCCATTAATTTACAATAAAATTCTTCATACCAGATTGTAATGAAAACACTTTATTTTATGAGGCTGATTATATGAACAGGCAGAAGAACACCACTTTATTTCTATATTTATTGAGCTTTTAGATATTTACTAATAACAAAAGTGGAAATGATTAATCCTTGCTTCCCTGATATTTTCAGAATAAATGCACTATCAATATGAAATGTATTTCAAATCTTCATGGTTCCTTGGGTACTACCTGTTTTTAATTTGAGAACATGGACACAAAAAGGAGACATTCCCTGGAGTCCAGAGAATCAATGTCTGGACTTTGGTGTGTCTCTAAGGGAGAAGTGACTATGGAAAAGTTTTTCACTTCTTCTGGAGTCTTAAACTGATCATGGTAAGGTATTCTTGACATCAATTTTAAAGAAATCTTTCTTACCTTAGTATTGAAAGAGGTTCTTTTTAAGATACATCTAAATTGGAAGCAAATGCCCTGATGTAATTACAGAAATGTCCTTGTGTTCAAAGTGGGAAATATGAAAGATTTCAGCAGGTTCCCCTCTTGATTTATCATTTTTCTTACAATTAATTAAGATTATGTTTTATCATTAATCACAAATGGAATTTTCACTTTCTATAGTGATGGGATATATAGGGGGATGATACATTTGGAAGAAAAAAAATAAATATTCTTCAACGTCCATGGGAAAAACCCCTCCCTGTTAATGAGCCACAAATTGATTGTTGAGAAGTGTCTGTACACATATTTCTAGTCATAAATATTCTTTTACTAATTCTTTCTGTGAATTTATGAATATGAGAAATTTTTTTAACATAAAAGACCTATAATTTGGTGAATGCAATTTATCCAGTTGTTTTGGCTGTGCATTTCCTAAAAGCATTTTATGACACAGGACTCAAATTCATATTCAAAACAAAAAGAGAAAGAAAGAGTGATTAAAGGAAAAAGTCTAAGGTAATGTTTGCCTTTATTTTTACCAACATAAAATTTTCTAATGTATGGAAAGGTTATTTAATTAAATAATAAGTCTTCTTTGGAGTTGTGCCAAAGGCTGAATGGCACAGGGAGAGATGTGGCTGTGCTCAGTATCCCCCCAATGGTCCTGTTAATGCTAAGGTGTTCCTGCAGGCTAGGAATGAAATCTGTTCC
The DNA here is from genome assembly GCA_004024805.1 of Geosciurus inauris. Classification (NCBI taxonomy): domain Eukaryota; kingdom Metazoa; phylum Chordata; class Mammalia; order Rodentia; family Sciuridae; genus Geosciurus; species Geosciurus inauris. The sequence continues at coordinate 14,874 of PVHX01001756.1, forward strand.
TTCAAACAGCAACGTGCATGGTTCTCTTAAAAGCTTTTCCATGATAATGGAACTTGAAAAAAAATTAAGATGATTCACAGTGGTCTAAATTTTCTTTTCAGATCCTTCATTTAATCTTCATAACAACTCAGTAGTGTTATATTCCTAGTGCAGCATGAAGAGTCTCTTCATCACTCTGAGTCAACATTGTGATTGTTAGAAGTAGTATAAAATAAGTGGGACCTTAAATAACTGGAAAAGAAAAAGTCCAAGAAGATATTCTAAAGTAAAACCTGATCTAAGGGGGGATAAAAATGCTAAGGAGTAGGTGTAACAGCAATGTCCTTTGAATGGTCAGTGGTAAATAAGCATATCAGAGCTTGACTCTAAGAAAAACTTTTCTTGCCTCATCATGAGGAAATAAGAAAAGAAGAGTCTAGAACTCTAAGAAAACAATTACTAGTACTCTTCTCATTAGCTACAGCTTGTGAAGAATGACCTTGGCTTTGACAGTATTTTCCCTATGTTTCAAACTATAAAGAAAATGACTCGACTGTAGGGCAGATGACTCCAGGAAAAATAAATTAACACAATTAAATGAGCCACATAAGAAAATAAAGAGGCAAAATGGGAATGGCAAGAAGCTGCAAAACTGGAGACAACCGCATATGTTGTGAATTAAAACTAGAATTGTAGAGTCCTTTCTATGGTGAGTTTTTACACTGGATTAAGAAATATGGGCAATACTAAGTAAGTACTGGGGGACTTTCATAGAGTTTTAAGCAGAGAATTGGTATCTTAAAAGTGGATTTTCAAAATATTGTTCTGATAGTGATATGCACAAAAGAATAAAACTAGAATAAGGAACACAATAAAATTACACACACACACACACACACACACTCTCCATTCAGAACAGGCACAGAGCTCATTTCATTTCCACACAACTTTTCAAACTACACTAGTTATTCTTTTCTCCATTTTCAGAAATGACTATAAAGCTCAGAAACTCCAAGATGCCCAGAGACATATGGCTGATAAGCAACAGTTACTTCTTTTAAATTCCAGTTATGGTGTCATACAGTTTAGAAGATATTATAGTTTCTCAGTAAGAACTAATACCTGCATGAACTAGGATGTCTTTGAAAGTAGATAGGTAGTGATCTGTGTTAGGTTGCTTTGGGTTACTATGACAAATTACCTGATATAATTAACTTACGAAGAAAAAAGTGTTTATTTTTGCTCACAGTTTTGAAGGTTCTAGTCCTTGATGCATTGGCCCCATTAATTTGGTCTTGTGGCAAGGTAGTGCATCATGGTGTAGTAGAGGCAAATTGTTTGCCTTATGGCCGGGAAGCAAGAGACCAGGGTCCCACAATTCTCTTTAAAAGCTCACAGTGAACAATCTAGGGTCCTCTCAGTATGCCCTCCCATCTCTGAATAGCACCACTCTGGGGACCAAACCTTAAACACATGAGCCATTTGGAGACATTCAAACTATAACAAGATCTATATGAAAAGCCTGGAAAGGAAAATTGTCAAGACCTGGCAACACATTGAACAGAATGTTGGCAATGAGGTAACAGAATCATCAATTAAGATTTCAATTCCAGATGACCAGAAGAATAAAGACCCTATAAGTGAAGCAAATGTGATAAGAAAACTTTCCTGAAGGTGAAGAAGAGTCAAGATATTTTAAATAATTGCATTTACTATTTAGGTTCATTGTAAAATTATTACTGCAAAGTTTCTATAAATAAAGTTTAAAAAGTCCCTCTCACTCATTCATGCAGAACACTTCTGCCTATAAAGTTCCGACTTTAATTGCTTGGTCATAGCACACAAATTAAAATTAACCCCATTGGTTGTTTTCTGAATACTTTGCAAATGTCTACACAATGACATCCCTTAAACTGCAGTTTCCTAATCCATAAAGTGAGGACAAAAGTTACCAAGTACCCAGCCCACAGCAAGGCTTTAGGATTAATGAGATGCCCATAAAGTTCTCTGAGCTCCACAAAAGAGCAGATACAATATAAATGAGCCACATTATTTCACTGACAAATACTATCCATATACTGTCCAACAAAACTTGAAAGAAAGAAAAAGACCCTCAATCTCTACTTTCTACTGCTGATAGTGCACCATGTCTTTTCTATCTCTTCTTTTAATTCTTTTTAGGTTCCTGGGGGGCGGGGAGTGGATAAAAATTTTCGTCATGTGTCTAACTGTGGCATGATCTGAGATATACAAATCAAACAAATAGTAGGACAGACTCTGTTCACTTTCTTATAACAGTTTTGGTATAAAATGAACTAAAAAAGTGACACATTTGCAAGGTTGTTTCAAAGAAAAAATAAATCATATGAAAGCAAGGTATCTATTTTTACAATGTATTACGCTAAAGTCAGATTCATTTTTCAGTACAAAAAGAGAATCAACTACTTTTGAAGGCATTCAGGATTTGTTTGAACTTTTCAAAGATTTCAAAATTATTTCAAGATTCAATGAAAATACCAGTGAGATGCTAGGTTTATGAGATCTCACATTTTATCAATACAACCTGTCTAAATAGATTGCAGATATTAAAGTTGAATGGTTCTTCATAGCAATAAGTAATTATGAAAACATTAACTAATGTCAAATTAATGTCATAGGATTATATAAACACTCAGTAGTCTAAATCTGTATTTTAGGTATCAATGGGAAAAACATACTTTTAAAAATGATCTAATGTAAGAAAACTTACAAATTCATCTCTTGCTGATCATATATGTTTACCAATTTATGTAAAATTCAGATGAAAAAAGTTTAGTGGAGAAATAATAAAGTATAGGAGGAAAATGCAGTTATTCAGTAAATCCACCTCTAGGAAACAGAAACATAAGACATATGAAGATGATAATATCTGACTCATACTTATTTTAGGTACAAAACGAACTATAGTTGTATACAATTTAGTTCATAATAAAAATAAGAATTAAAACAAAAAGAGGATATATTCCCTTTAAAGGTGAGATTGAAGTCCCTAAATTCATATACTGAATTTTTCAATTATAGTATATTTCAAAATAAAACTATGGAGATTTTAAAGTCTCCATTGCTTTCAAATTTCCAAATTAACATATACTTATACATTAATACATGGGTATACACACACACACATATACACACACATACACATATATACAAATACACATATATGACTCAACAAAGAGGTTCTAATTTAGAATGGTAGCCACCAAGGCAATGGTTCAAAGATGGAATAATATAAAATCAGAACATTAAAGATGAAACTATCCTGAGAATAATAATTAAATTTCTCTTTAGGAGGCAGCCAAAGCCCTTTGGATCATGCCCTCCATTTGAGTGCCCCACACAACCAGAAGGCAATCTTAATGATATGTTTTCTAAAATTTATATTCTGTTAATACATACAAAATCTTTATATAAGTATATGATATTATTTCTTATTATTTTACTTGAATGGTATTTTAATATACATGCAATTCTCTGGCATTTTTTTTAGGAGGGGATTACCGGGGACTGAACTCAGGGACACTCGACCACTGAACCACATCCCTAAACCTATTTTGTATTTTACTTAGAGACAGGGTCTCACTGAGTTGGTTAGCACCTTGCTTTTCCTGAAGCTGGTTTTGAACTCGCAATCCTGCCTCAGCCTTCTGGCATTTATTTTTAATTCAATAAAGAAGTCTTCCAGGTAATTTCAAGTAAGGTTTCTGAGATTCATGATATTCTTTCTTAACTCTAATACTCTAATTTGCATAGTGAAGTCCAAATTATGCCACTATAGTCAAAACCATGAATATCCTTGTACATGTATCTGCTTGCATATGTGTGAAAGTTTCAGTAAGGTTGCTAGAGTGAAATAGATTTTAGATCAGAAATATAGGTGAATATTTAAGTTTCATACATTCCAATAACATTTCCTCCAAAGTGGCTATACTTCCTTCCTCTCTTATTAATACCATAAAATAGGATACAAACCTCTTATCCTCCTAAAAACCTTCTAAGCAAAAGAAACTGTGAAAATAAAGGACATGGATTAAGAAGACCATGATACCTTTGAGGAAGCAAAAGAGATCAAGCATGACTGTAGTGCAAAAGGTCAGAGAATTAAGTAGGCCTTTTAGGGCATGAAATATAACTCTTAATTCTCTGGCAATTTTTTAGGAGGGGATTACCAGGGATTGAACTCAGGGACACTCAACCACCGAACCACGTCCCTAACCCTATTCCATATTTTAGTTAGAGACAGGATCTCACTGAGTTGGTTAGCACCTTGCTTTTCCTGAAGCTGGTTTTGAACTCGCAATCCTCCTGCCTCAGCTTTCTGGCATTTATTTTTAATTCAATAAAGAAGTCTTCCAGGTCATTTCAAGTAAGGTTTCTGAGATTCATGATATTCTTTCTAAGAGAAAGGGTTAGAAGCTAGGCAATTTCTAAATTGGGAGTGCTGCTCCTATTCCCTGCCCTCTACCACTGCAACTTCTTACCCTGGGCTGCACCCACAACTCACTCCCCACTCCACTCAGATAACTCTCCTGCACCAAGATGTTTTTCTACTTCGCTGGACAAAAAGCAGGAGAAAGTGATATCATGACTGGGCATTTGGCTCTTCCAAAGTAGAATGAACTTTTGAAATCTTTGAGAAAATATACTTCAATAAAAAGATAATTCTTTAATTTCAGTATCATGCAAGAGAGAATTTATCTCTCCTAGAAAATATCTTTTATGGAATACTTATGTTCTAGCTATGTGCTACAGATACAGTAGTGGACACTAAAGGCAAGCTGTATGCTGTTCTGGAGATTAAAGGCAAGCAACAGGTTAGTCTCCATGAGATACAGAAAAATAATTTAAAAGTGTTGCGCAGGCTGAAAAATGTTTAATGTCTAAGTCAGGGAATGGTTACTCAGGTATAAACATGAATTACTTAGTGATCTTTAGATTTCTGATTACTTCCCTTTATGTTTTTCATTGTGTGTATGGTCTCCCCCCCCCCCACCAAAAATAGGAAAAGAACAAAAAAAGCAAACAAGGTTGGTTCAGAAAAAAAAATTGTCCCCTGTTAATACATACAAACTAAGTATGAATGAGGAGGTTATTACAAATCCAGGTCTCCATAACTTCCCATCTGGAATCTAAGAATTCATATAATACTAAAAAAGTGTGACTCCAGTAGTATGAGTCTATCGGGCTATGGATGAAAGGAAATTGAATTACTCTACAGTTTTCTGCCTGAGAGGAGAGGTATAAAAATAGACAAGGTTAGAAAACATAAGTACTAGAAAAGGCTAAGAAAGTGTCAGTCATTTTGATTGAAAAACAAAATATATACTGTTTTAAGGGTATAAAATATATACCAAATAGAATGAAGAGCTATTCAAAGACAAACAAAACTATTTCAAGGTATGTATGTCAAGTAAATTTTTACCTTCCAGTGTTGTGAAAACTTATTTGTGTTAAGTAGGAAATATGGCAACAATTTTCTTACCTGAAGCTAATTTTTTACAATGTGAGGTACATATCTGTCTAAAATCAGCAATTACAACAAAATTTGGAGAAAGGAAGTGAGTTGTTTAACATGTGTATAGTTGTTTCTGAAAGAATGTAGGAAAATATATTAAGTATGGTTTGAAACTTTTTAAAATTTTCTAGTCCCCAAAATGTAGGGACTCATGGTGTTTTGATTGTTAGAAGTACAAATGTCTAAGCAATATGAAATTTGAGAAACAACACCAGAAAACTGTTAACAATATTTTATTTCTTTCGTTTGTGTTGCTAAATTTTTAAAAAAGCCTTTCAGAGTCTTTTCAAGATTGATCCAGTATTTTGATCCTTTCTGAGTCCTGAAAGAATTCAATTAGAGAGGAGCAGATACGTAAGAAATAATCTAACCTGTCACACTTTTTCTTTAGTTATCAACTTTAGACTAGCTAAAGTGAAGTGTTGTAGTTTTTTTTTTGTTGTTGTTGTTTGTTTGTTTGGGGGTTTTTTGGCCCTTAAACCAAGAGATTTAAACTGGTTTGGTCACTTTTCAAAAATAATTACCTACCAAAACTGTTCACCATCTGAACTATCACCTGGAGACTTTGAGGTCTCTTAGCACATTCTGCTTTTACACTAAAAAACCAAGGCGGGAGTTCTGCATCCTACAAGTATGATACTCATTATGACATTCTCATTATCAGCCACACAACAGCTATCAGAATTATCCACCCATGATCACTACTCTTTTATATTTGAACTAGAAATTGATGTAAAGGTATGAAGTAAAAAAATTTAAATGCTACTTTTTGTTAGAAATTATAAATAAAAATTTATCATATTGGGAAATATTTATACTGGCAAAGGTTAATGTAGTTTTCTTGTAGCCAAAGGTGATTGTTTAGCAATTGAAATGGCATATCTAAACATTAATTGCTTTGATCATTAATTGACACCAATTTCCATAACTATTGTAACATTCTATGCATGGGTACATTCTTTCAGACACTTGTAATCATATTCATGTATAACATATGTGTGAGTGGGTGGGAATGAATTTATGTGGAAATAGAATAGACAGGAGAAAAAGAATTCAAAAAGCACCCTGTCTTTAAATGGGCCTAAACTTATATAGATGCCTAACCATATCACAGTCTAAGTCATTGTTGATTCACAGTACTTTTCATCATCTCAAAACACTAGAAAATATTCATCTGAACAAAATAAGTCATGCTTTGTTAAATGATAGAACTTAACCAAATTTTATATCAATTCTTGTGAGCTTTTA
>PVHX01001756.1:21754-73113 GCA_004024805.1 Geosciurus inauris
TCAAACATAACAGAAAAGAAAACAAATTTTCAGAAGCTGTACACACTATTCACTGAAAATATTTGTTGAGTCAAATAGAAAAAAAAAATTATTACAATCATAATTTTTCTAACTTTGCACAAAATTATAAGCAGATTACATTCTTCATATTAAACATCTTTATATGCACTTTCAATGAACAGTATATATATATATATATATTTATATATAGTGAGCTTTTATCTTAAAATCATAGCCACAAACAGAAATGGAAATCAGAGGCCACGTATTCAAATGCTGACGGAGGTCTACTAATAATAAAAATGTGTAAATCAGGGCCTCTCCAGGACATTGTGGAAGTGCTGCGACCTATAGCCATTCAAGTTGAAAGATCCCACTACATTATTAGAATTCAATTCCAAAACAGCACATTTGGAAACTGGGTCTGGTTTTAAGCTGACAATTATGAGGTGATATTATTTTTCTAATGAATATAGTTCTTACAATTTCTCTAAAGGAACTAAATACGTACAGTGGAAATAGATTTGACCCGCGATACATCTGTGCTGCTTTGCAACCGTCCTGGCTGTGGCCTGTTGGGCGTAGGCTGTGGATGGCCGTGCTTTGTTCCTGACAATCGGTTTGCAATTTTTCACTGACTTTGTGGCGTTTACCTACAGCAATCTTATCCATGCTGCTATAATCCTTGTCATGTTCGAGCAAAGGATCGGACTGAAAAGGTGCCACAAAGCAGACTGCCAGATGAGTATAGTTACCAAGATTTTCAATGTTCTCAATATCGAAAATTTCACTGCATCTTCCACCATATGGCTCACCATCTTTTAATGACCACTGGGATTCGTTTTTGTATTTATCTTGGCTATATTCTAAGAAAAAGACAAAATTCATGGCAGATGTTTGTGCTGGGTAAACCTCCTGTCTTAATAAGAATGTACTGTATTGCTATGATGAATAGGCTGTTATATTTATGATCAATTCCATAACTTCAGGAAATGATGTTGCTTGCTGGTAGCTGGGACAGTGAGGGGACAGGAGAAGCAAAAAAAGCATAGAACCATCACAGTCACTCATTAATATAGACTATAGATAGGATTCATAGGAGGTTGTCACCTCACTAAACACTTATTTGTTTATCCTATAGGATCTCATCAACGTTTTGAACTCATGTTAGTCCCTGCTTCACTCTTCTCCATGTTGAATTTGCCCTTCTTCCTCAACTGATCCCCATCAGAGAATGATTCCATAATGCCCTGAACAGTTGAAACCAGAAACTTAGGCATCATCATTTGATCCATGACTTTGCCTCATCCTTCATATATAAAACCAAAATGTTCCATCTTCTAAATCTCTCTTGAATATGCTTACCTCTTTCCATCCCCACCTCCCTGCAGTAGTTAGATCCATGCTGTGTAGCAACTGGGTTCTATATAATAACCTTTAAATTTAGGTTGTGAAAGAATCACCTTGAGTATCTAAAATTATAAGCATTCTTCTTCTAAACCCGTAAAAGAAGAAAGATGGGATTATTATTACATACCTTCAGATATTTAAGAGCAGTGCCTGGCCTTTGTGCACTACTCTGCAATTAAGAATTTAAAGGCACATAAAAACTAAACAGAAGAAAACTAAATTCTGTCTTAAGCAAAAAAGGAAGAGACCCCTTTTCTCAGAGCATTTGATTCAGAAAACCTGTACTTGCGAATTCTTTCTCTATCCTTTGAAATGTAGAGGAATCTTTTTAAAATCTTCATGTCAGTTTCATAACCCAGGGATAGAATTTTTTTTCTCAAAGGCCTGGGAGCCATCTATATAAAAAGTAAAGAGGAAGGAAAATAGTGCCCCCTTTCTCCCAGTTTCTGTCAGGGAATAGGAACCTAAATATCAGCAGGTGCCTAGATCCAATTTGCAAAACTACCTCCCATCATAAAGATATGAGAAATGTATTTTTCCTTTGGATAAAGGCAATTAGCAAACACAGGTGGCCACCCCAATTACTGGGTAAATTTAGGATGAACTGTGTGTGACAAATGTGCTGTCAAGTCCTCTTATTTGAGGAGTAGTTATCCTTTATTTTGTGCAAATGTATGCAATAGGTTGTATCTGCTCAGCTATATAAAATGGTAATTTTTTTTTTTCAGTCTCGTTAGCAGATTGCCTGCAATGCATATCACATTGTGGATGTTTGTTCCATAAATAAAATGGTTTTCTTTCTCTTCTACTTGCAATGGAGAGGATGTCTAGGTTGGCAGGTTGTCTAGGTTGTTTTCCATTATATTTCCCCAACAAGGGACAGCCTTATGTAAGGTTATTTTGCCACTTTAAGCAGTAGTAGTATATAAAGTAAAACATGCTGTAGTTCAATTCAACTGTTTTGGATCTGCTTTAAAAGTATCCATTCTATGCACCATACATCCTGGATCATAAACAAGTTTAAATGTTTGGTTCTCAATAACCTTTTCATCCCTGTTCTTCCAACCTCTATACGTCTCAATAAGGACTTTTTAAGTTTAATTAGAAAATATTTTAAACTTTTTCTTTTGTCCTCACCACCCCATTTTTACTTATTCCTATCTTGGTGGCATACTCAACTTAGATTCAAATCTTCAAATATCATAAGGTAAAAAGAATCTTTAACATCATCTACACAAACCCTTCAGAGCCCAAGAGAGACTAAAAGAACTGCAGGAAACTCCAGGGTACTCATCAAAGCCCTTATGGGGGAAATGCCCTTTACTCTGTGATCTTATTTCCTACAACCTCTTCACTTCCTCTAGCCTTATTTGACTTTCTGCTATGAAGAATAGCAGACAAGCTGCCCTGCTCCAGAGTGTTTGCATCTGCTATCCCTAAAGAAGCATAAAAATGCTTTTCTTCAAATATCTGTGGATCATTCATTTATTTCCCTCAGTTGTCCTCTGTGAATGGTATCCTTAATAATGTAACACAACAATAGCACATGCAATATCTTCATACACACACCACCACCCATGTCTTTATTCTGCTTTAGCTTTTTCATAATACTTATGATCCTAATGTGCATTTATTGAAAAATAAATGAATGAATGAGACCTTGGGGCAAAACTATTCCAGTTACTTTGAATGCTTCCTTGCATTCTTTAATTTGCTTTTACTTTTGGGTATTCCTAACCACACACACACACACACACAAATACTTCCAAATAAAATCAAACAGGAATTTGAAAGTTAATCCAGAGGACAACTAGTGATTTTCTCACATAGGATAAAAAGGGTAGATGAAATTATAGCAGGGTCTCTCAAAGTGTAGTGTGAGTCACTACCTAGAGGGCATATGATAACGCAGATTGCCAGGCATCCCAGCCAGCGTTCTGATTTGGTAGGTCTCAGTCTGATTTGGTAAGGCCAGAGAATTTGGGTTTTCCATAAGTTTCCACGTAGTGCTGTCGCCACCTTGTGAACTACACTTTCATTACCAGGTAAAGCACCTTTAACTTGGTATCAAGTATCTTTGACCTCTTCATCTACCGAGAAGATGTCTTACGTGGAATTACTGACTGTGTCTGAACTCTATATGGATTTAAGCAGTATGAATATACATAAAATGATTTAAAAATCATTTTTTTACATTTTTATGGGTACATTATAAGTGTACCAAATAATCATTCTTGATATGTTGAAAATATAACTTATTATGAAAAGAAAATCAAAATGACTAAATGCTGAAATGTAGAAATAAAGTATAATTTACTCCATATCTGTTTCAGGAATATGCCACATACCAGAATTTATTATTAATTACTTGTAACCTTTACATATGATCAGAAAAATTCTACTTTTAAATTTCATGTGCAAAAAATTGAGTCACTATTTTATGTGAACGTAGATAAACAAGCAAATCCTATATACTAGAAATTAATTGTAATTTTATCTTAACAAAGGTCTTTCACTGATTTTATTGGCAATTAGATTTTACATCTGATCCCCGTTTTTAAATTCTTTCCTCAAAGAGATAATTGCAGAATATTAAATCTTGCAGGATTTTCATGTATTCCAACTTAATGTGCTATTTGATATCAAGGAAATTTATCATGCTTTCTCACATGGATATTAGAACTAGAATAAATGTGAAGTTAGTTTTTAAAACAATTCTCTTTTAAATAAATGCTTTAAAAAGCTTTCATTTATTAACTTTGTTTATCCTGGCTATTAACAGAAAGAAGTTTTTAAATTGGAATTCATTAGTTACATGTTCCAAAGGAACCTCCAAGTTAAAGTAAATGTTGACCACAAATGTTTATCACCTTACTTTGTTCTAATGAATATACTCAATTCTGAAACACTCAACAATTTTATAGGGAAATGAGATTAAAATCACTCAAAAAATGTTATGCTTATTCATGAAACTTCATGTATAGAGGAGACCAAACTCAGGCATGCAAAGGGTATCATCCAGTTAATTCCGTTTCCAACAGAGGTAGAGGGTGAAAGTACTGCCCTGGACAGGGCTGTGTCATAATGGGCAAAAAAAGAAGATGGGAGTATCACAGGAGCACTTCAGAAGAGGAGCATCTGTTTTTCCTGATAGTGAGGCTATACAAGATCTAAGGGATCATCTCAATGCTGACATGTGGACATTTATAAGGCTCAATGGATGATCTTGGCAATTAGCCTTGGTTGAAAAATATTGGGTTAGGTCAATGTCTGTATTTTGCACATGAGGAAATGGAGGTCAAGGTATTTATTCCAACCCTGATCTTCCATTAAGAAATTCAGAGAGTTTTTTATTCTTCACATAGAACTTGCCTGGCTCATTTTGGTGGTCTTGTTAAAGGTCTAGAAATCTTTAATATAACTGTCTGTTTTATTAATTTTTCTTTTCTTGTTAGATATTGGAATTATTCTTTGCTCTGTAAGGCACACTGAGATCCCTTTCATGTCCAAATAATTCATCTATAAACACTTTATTTATGGATGACATTCTTCTCATATTTTTATGCATTACAAAATAGGTAGAAATTTCTGAAAAATACTTGGATTCAAGTCATCATGGGAAGAATAGGTTAGTAATAAAAACACCCAAATAAGGCATAGAAAAACACAAGTGAAATATAACAACAGTATTTTGAATTCTAATCTTTAATCAGCCTGTTTGAGAAAACACTTAAATCAAAATGAATATTATTTAAAGGTGTTTTTTGCTAAATAGTCTGCATTTAACTGGAGGAAGAAGATGGCTGGATAATTTTCTTTAGGTGCCATCCAATGCATGATTCCTAGTGGATTACTTCATAATTTAACCTACTAATAGGCCTTTGAGGATTTTGTTTTAATTTTGAGAAATATAAAACTAAGGACATAAAGCTAAATTATTAAAATACTTGTTGATGTATTTCCATAATAAATCTAATTCAATTAGTCTACTGCCTTAAAGACAAAAATCTCAAGAAACTTATTCCAACAGAACTAAGATGACTAGCTGGGCATGATGGCACACACCTGTAATTCCAGCAATTTATAGGAGAATCACGAGTTCAAAGCCAGCCTTAACAAAGGTGAGGCACTAAGCAACTCAGTGGGACCCTGTCTCTAAATAAAACACAAAATAGGGCTCGGGATGTGGCTCAGTGGTCGAGTACCCCTGAGTTCAATCCCCAGTACCAAAAAGAAATACTAAGAAGGCTGCTGGAAAAGAGACGATCCATTCTCCAATGTAGTTTGTAAAATTGCTGAGAATTCATCGTGAAGTTCACGTTTGTATCCAGCTCTGACAATAAGCCACTGCATGTGAACTATTTAAATCAATATCTAATATTAAATGCATTATTAATTATAAATGGCTGGTTTATTGTCAATAAAATATTTAATAATTAAAATGTATAAATTATTTAATTTCTGTGCATCGGTAACTCCAAAGGTCAAAATCAAAATCAAAACAAAATGAAAAAGCACTCATCATAAAGATATGAAATCTTATCTCATTTGGTACAGGTGAGCTGTGAATGATGAGTTTTCCATTACCTGCCATTGCTTGAGATTTTGTGCAAAACCTCAAGTGCTTCTGAGTCTTTAACACAAGCTATAAAACTATAACAATTTAATTTGAGTGCCTGAAGCTGAACCATTGTAGAATCTCTCCTTTTTCAAAGCAATATCCAACCAAGTGGAAAAATAGTCCATTCTGATCTACTTTTCTCTTCTTTTCCAATTATCTGCCCTCTCCACTTTGAATATCACTGTCATTGACCCTACTGATTTTATGAAGCAACACCAATTAAGCTATTATATACTAATCACTTACAAATTCAAAATTAGGGCTAACATACAGTCTTCCATAGGTAATGAGAAATGAACAACCTAGGCAACATAACAGATTTTATACATATTTATTTTATGTGCAGTAATGCTCAGAGGGGGAGAAATGGTGCTTGCCACTCATTCTCATAAAATTCCTGTTTATAGGAACATTAGTGAAAGATGTGAACTTTCAATACACTTTAGAAATTTGATTCAACCACATATTACTTGTAGGAGAACTGAGATTGAATTCAATAACCATGCATTGGACAATAACTGGGTGAATGTAGAATACTCTCTTTTTTATTTAGCTAAGTATTTCAGCAGATGCCTCAAATAAGAAAAAATGCATGTCATGTATTATCCAGTAAAGGGCTTTTTGTTTTTGCCTTTAGGCCCATGTATTTTAAGTCTGATATTCAGCAGACAAAAACAGATTCAATCTTTACTAAGTCTTTGCAGATATGAAAAGAAGATTCTGTTCATATCTCAAAAATACTTCTTAGTACACTCTTTCCTTTTTTCTCTTTTTCTATCTTACCCATCCAACTCTGCCTCTTCTGATTCCCTAAAACTCTTCTCAAACCCAAGCAACACAGATGTCTACTTACCCTCCCTCCCCTTCCTTTCTACCCTCCTTGCTTAATTTAGTTGTTTTCTTCAAATTACATTCTAAGTGTAAATCAAGCAAGATTCTGTTTTCTAAGTATTCAGCTTCAAACACGAAACAGATACAGAATAAAAAGGCTCGGGAGAGAAATTTTTCTATAGCTGGCTTTTAATACTGTGAGTTTTGTCTGTGACAGTGTTTAGAGGCCATTTTTACTAAATATCACAATGTTTGTTAACAAACAAGTCTGTAATATACACTAAACATTTAATTTTTTTCATGTTAGATAATTTCAGAATGCCTTTATAAAGAACTTATTATAATCTCACTTTATATATATTCCATTATACTTATTTTAGTATTCTATTTATAAATTTTAAAGTATAGTGCCAATCAGAGCTTATGTGGAGGTGTAGCATGTTAATGGGTTTATTTCTAACAGAAATTCTAGATGTGAGATAATTACTGGTTGTCTTTCTTAAACCCATTATCCTAGTCAATAGAAGTTAATGTATTATAACAATATTAACTGAACCAAAACTATTTTTAATTATTTGAAGACATCATATATTCTATTTGACAGCATTATGGTGATTAGTTTTAAGTGCAAAAGTAACTATAATACTAATTTTTCTTCCAGGATTATTATTGAATTAAATAATTTATGACTGATGATTAATGGTACTAATTACGTCCACTTTCAGAATTAGTTCAATATTATTTACTCTTCTGCTTCTGAGTAATTAGGGCAGATGCATCTTACTTAACATTGCCTTGTCTCAAAAAGAAGAGTTAGCTTTGAATATCTAATGAATGTTTTTTGAATATCTAATGAATTATTTTTGAACAGTTTTGGTGGCTGGCTTAACTATTCTTCCTTCTTCTCCTCCCACCCCCACATTTGACTGCTAATTTTCTAGCCAAACTTTTAGAACCAATTGTAACAAAATTTATGAAGATTGTCATTACTAAATGTGGCTTGAATAAACTTGCTTATGCCCCATAAAGTCCAGTTTAACATTGATTTGTTCTTCAGATTTATATCTTTCAATACTTCTAAATTCCAAAGTTAATATTATGCAATATTTAACATGACAATTTTAATGGCTTGGCTTCACATCTTTATTAGTTTTCACACATTACTGTCCACACAGATTCATGTATCATAGAGTTGCAACCATATTTTCACACATTTTTTGCAATAATCTCATTCAATACATTATCTTATGCATTACTAAAGTCTTATATTATTAGAAAATTATGTAATATCCACAGTTTGGATGGAGAAGAGACTTAAGGAGTAGGAAATTTCATGCTAGTAATGATAACTAATTTTTTCAATTGTATAATATCCAAGTAGTTATGAAGCCTACATCCAGCACTTTATTTTCTTTTTTTAAATGAAAAATGCCTGATTTCTTTTTAACAGCATCAATCTTGTTATTAGCACAATATCTCTTACATAAACTTTGTCACACACTGTTATGAGAAACAGAGCCCAAAACTACTGAAACAAAGGTATTGTATTTTCATATAAATTTTATTTCCAGTATGGAAATACTGATTCAATTACAACAAATAATAGTCTTCCGAATGAGACTAATGTTCCAAAATTAACTGAGTGTGCCACATCTACTTTTGAAATTTAGTGCTTATCCTTTCAAAAATGCATCTCTACCATTTTTATTTTCCTTTTTTGTTTTGTTTTTAATTTTTTTTAGTTGTCAATGGACTTTCATTTTATTTATTTATATGGGGTGCTGAGCTCTCTACCACTGAACTACAACCCCAGCCCCATATTTTACTTTAAATCACAGTAAAATACTATACATATAACTCCACTGCTAAAGCAGTAAATAATTTTTGGTCCAATGTTTTTTCTTGTCACATTAGTAAACCATTGGGAAATAAATTTGAGCACAGTTTTGCATATACAGATGTGTTTATTTGAAATATATCTGACTGAAATTATTTTTATAAATGTGTAAACATCTTTGTTTCTGGCTATGCATTGTCTTATATCTAGTCTACTGGAAGGACTGTTTGTTTACACTATCAGTAACAATGATTTAGCATGTACATTTTAAACAACTTCACATTATTTAGAGTTGAGGCTTTCACTCTGGTTGTATTTCATATTATGTTTAGCTATTTATAAGATTATTTCAAAGCTGGATATAATTGTTATCAGTTAATGTTTTTGTGAGGATGTTTATTTAGCATTTGTATATCATGTTTGTTTGTATTTCTCATTTGGTTAATTATTTTTTCAGTCTATGTTTTCCACATAAATTGTGGTTAAGCTGTTTCACTCTGTTAGCAATATCATATGTGATTTCCTTTTCCCTATAATTAAAATTATATGTGTGTATAAATATGGATGCAGAGTCCTATATTTACACATAGAGAAGAAAGTCAAGAGGAAAAGTTAAGAAGTGAAAGTTTAGTTTAGTTATAATCCCATGAGGAAACTTCTACTTCAAAGTATTTTCTTTTGATCAGTTGTAATGTTCATCATTTAAGTTTATTCTACTCCGTTTCCCAGATGGAGAACTCATCAATATTTAATCTGCTAAAACTTTTCCCATACCCTTTTTCTCTTGGCCAGGTGAACTACAAACATTATTCTGCATAACTTCCCATAATTTTTTTATCTTGCAATCTTGTAACCATTTAACTTCGAACTTGGATTTACACTAAAGTGAAGATCACTTTAACATTGCTCTTTTGTATTTCTGCACCAGTCTATGGACCAGAGTTTGAGGAGCATTTAAAAGTCACTTTTTATAAATTGGTGCATTAATTACACACAGTTGTGGGTTTCATTGTGTCATATTTATGCATATAAAAACAAGAAAAAAAAGAACCCTAAATTTTATGCAGAAGAACAAAAGACCCAGAGTGGACAAAGCAATCCTGAGCAAAAGGAGTAATGGTGGAGGCATCGCAATACCCAAATTCAAATTACATTATAGAGCCATAATAAAATAAAATATAATACAATTTTACTATACTAAAATAGCATGGTACTAGCACAAAATCAGATACATGAATCAAGAGAACAGAAAGAAGACACAGAGACAGGCCCATATAGCTAGAAGCGTCTGATTCTTGACAAAGGTACCAAAACGACTAAATAGACTCTACCAAATGATGCTAGGAAAACTAGATAACAAAGTTACTCTCTGAGTAAAACTTGCACTAGAAGTTTAGTCTTTTTTTTTTTTTTTTTAAACAGGTAATAAACAAGGAAAAATCTTTTGGAAAAGCATTTCTTTTTGAGAAACTCATTTCATTTCAAAAGATGAATAAGCTTGTTGTTTATAAAAGTATAAGCAAAAAAATTCAAGGTATATTAAGTTTAGATAAATACTTAATAAGTAAACCATATATGTGTTAAACATAATAAAGATGGAGGGACCAAGAAATACTAAATATTTAAGAGGCATTAAATACTGATAAGACACCTTTGTGCTAAGTACTCATATACTAAAAACACATAAAGAGTCAATATTCATTAAGTCTTAATTTTGTCAGCTGATGTTAAGAAAGATTCTGGCTCCATGTATTTTCTTTCCATGAAACAAATAAAACCTATGCTCTAACCAGGCTCTGTGGCACACACTTGTAATCCCAATGGCTCTGGAGGCTAAAGCAGGAGGATTACGAGTTCAAACCCAGCCTCATCAACCACGAGGCAAAAAGCAACTCAGTGAGACCCTTTCTATCGTCGCCCGCCAGCAGGAGACAATAATCACGCCGTTGTTCTCAGAAAGCAATCTTTATTTTGTTGAGCGCTCTTCTTGCCTTCCTTGGTTCTCTTTTGTTCTCCCTCTTCTTCCCCCCAGCCTCCTTCTATATACTTTTCATACAGCAGGAAGTATTACTGAGCAGAGTTACAACCAATTAGCAGGAATAGCATTATCAAGCACGAGGGGAATGCATGAGCAGAATACAGGTGTGTATCAGAGCAGGCAATGCCCACGAGCCAAGCATGCACAGTGACGTTACCGTCAGCCAATGCTGTGCACTTCCTTAAGTTGTCCACCTGTTTACTGCAAGTTTCTGGCATATAGCCAGGTAGCCATCTCGAAAGGGCAGGGCAGCTCCCGGGCCCAGAGAGCCTGCCCCCAACACCTTTCTCTAAAGAAAATACAAAATAGGGCGGGGGATTTGGCTCAGTGTTTGAGTGCCCCTGAGTTCTATCCCTGCTACCAAAAACAAAAAACAAAAAATAAAAACAAAACCCTATGCTCAGGAGGCTAATTGGAATGGTCTACTGTCCCTGTGTCTTTCCTATACTACAAATATATTGGACTACTGCAAATACTTTGCTGTGGGTCCCTTGCTCAAAAACACAATTTGGACCCCATAAACACATAGTTAATGGGGAAAATTTATGTGGCAGAGAGAGAATACATACGAACATCAGATATTACAGAATCTTGGTATTGTGGTCTTTTCTACCTGCTTGTGCCTTATCCTAAATGTACTAACCCAGGCCATTTCTCTCCACCTTGATTCTTCCAATGTAGTCTGATTATAAAACTTTGATTTGAGCTGTTTAATCTGGTCGAGGCGGCTCTCTGGTCCATGACTCCTGGGATAGCTTGCTTGGTAGGCTTCCTTAGCATCACGATAATTTTTCTAAATAATAAATCCATTTCAGTTAGTGTTCACATCCCCAACATTGCCACATACCACATGTTTTGGTATTTTTAATTAAAATAGACCATCTGATTCCTGGGCATTTTTGGATTGAGGATATGACACAAGATGTTCTGATACTTGAAACAATAGGAGTATTTCAGGAATGATTGGCATTTATAAAAAATTGATTAGAGAAAAGAATACATGTTTTTCAATGATTAACTTGTATCTTTCTTCGGTTTTTGAGATACACACTCACTTGGACCTTATGTAATGAAGTAACTGACTCATTAATGAGAATGTTCACAACACCATCTGGACATCTTTTCCTTCATATTTTTATGTGTAATAATGATAATGCCAAAATTTTTTTAAATAGCTAATTTCTTGGAAAAAATAACCAGAGTCTAAAAGATTACCCCAATCCTCATGATAACATGCAGAGCTACCTCTCAGCTTGGCTGATTGGTTCTTAGTGAATGTTCTTTAGTGAAATACTAATATGTTTTTCCTCTTGCATCACATGACATATATTGGAAACGTGCCTACAGTGTAGCTCGTTTAAAAAATGAAGAAGTCAATTTCCCTTCAACCACTGAATATTTGCTTATTTAGAGCACTGTAAATCTAAACATATTAAAATCATAAAAACTATATGTAAGTTTGTATTCTGAATTCTTTCTCTCTAAATACCTTCTGTGTCATCTTTAGCACAAAAAAAGGAGGAAAAAAACTATAGGAGTTAGAAACCAGTATTCTAACACTTGTTCAGATTACCACTTAAACATACTAGTTGAATTTAATTTAAATACAAAGAAAAGGATGAATTTGGATTGTCAAAAGACACTACCCAAATCTGAAGTCTAACTCAAACAGTTTTCCATTTTGTACAGAGCCCAGGATTGCCTTTAGGAAAAAAAAAAAAAAAAACTATTTTAATCCATTGTTTACATAATCCATCCAGTCTTGTAGAATTTCTAGATATGTTGACACATTATTATATTTTTTCTTTTGGTGGGGAGGAAAGTGTGGGATGTAGACCAAGCCCTGGTTTCTTGCCTACAAACTTATCACAGTGAATCTCGCAGTGGCTCTGACAATTTTCTTCCAAAAAAAAAAATTGACAAATTAACCAGTGATACAACATAGTTGTTTCAAAAAAAGTTCACTGCCAAAGAAAAACTACTTTTGTTCCCTGAGTTTGGACATCTTAACTTGTGACTAGCTTTCAGACAGACATAGACATACTCTGCCTCCTCCTTTTTAAATTTTATTTATTTATTTATTTACTTACTTACTTATGTATGTCATCAGATGAAATTGCTGTACATAAATCTTGTGAGCAGGTGCAATTCTTCTGGTGTGTTTATTGACCATCTCCTGTATATGATTTTATGATGGGCTAGAGATTCCCCTATCCTATTTCCTACACCTCTGTATGTTTTATATCAATTTTCCCCCTATAAGACATTTCACCCATACCCAGCCATTAAGTTTGAACATAGAGTTGACTCCAAATTTTACCTCCATTTCACACTCTCCTCTGAATTCCGGACAAGTATATACAACTGAATACTTTATCTTTTACTGTATATTTGTAACATCACACTGTATGTCCAAACCCTCCTTAGTGCTATTCTTTCAATCCACTCACTAATGCGGTGGAGAAAGAGGAATTATAAGCCAACTTCTTGGTCTGTTTTCAGTTTTTGTTCTTTTTTTTTTTCTTTTGATACTGGGTATTGAATCCAGGGACACTACCACTTAGCTGCATCCACATTCCTTTTTTAAATTTTTTTAATTTATTTTTTTGTTTTTATCTTAAAACAAAGTCTCTCTAAATTGCTTAGGGCCTCACTAATTTGCTGAGACGGGCCTCAAACTTGGAATCCTCCTGTCTCAGCCTCCCATGTTTTAGGGATTCCAAATGTGTGCTGCTGTGCTCAGCCTTTGGTCCACTTTAACAGAGAATCCTCCAGCTTCTTCCTGATATTTATCTGTTGATTTCACTCACTTAAGTCTCCACTCCTATCCTTGAATTCTGGGACACATCACACTCCTCAGCTATTGACAAAGTCTTTTATTTCCCTCATGGTTTCTATTCTTTTAACCTTCTAAAAGTAGTAAATACTGTATTCAAAATGACATTTTTGAAACATATATATATCCTTCTAACATTTCAGTGGCTTCTTATTGCACTATGGTAAAGACTAGAATCCTAAATATGACTAGTAAAGTCTGACCCACTACCTTCTATCCCCAGATCTATCTTATACCTTGCTCTCCTTCAGGCTCTGCAGGCAGGATACAGAACATGTCTCAATTTCCTTCACTTTTCCTAGCCTATTCTGTCCAGAGGACCTTAACCTGTACTGTTCCCTCTACATCTGAAACTCCTGCCAAGTTCTCTTAAGCTGGAGCTTATTTATGCTTAGATGATCTCTTGTCACTTTCTCAGGAAAGTTCTCATGGATTTGGCCTTTCTCATCAAAGTTTTAGTTGGAGCCATCTGCTATATAGGCAAACTATCCATGAGAATGTGTTAAATTGTACATTTACCTGTGATAAATTACTTGACTACACATCTTCTCTGGAATAAAAGATCTAGGAAAGAAAAGATCCCACATCTTTTTGCTTAATTTTTCCTAGTATTTTCACAGAATGCCTGGTGCTCCATAAATATTTGTTGAATAGATCAATAAATGAGTTCAGAATACTCTGCATTTTCTTGACTTTTCTGTTAGAGTACTTGGTTCCACATCAAATACTGTCTATATGGGACTTCTCTATGCTAGTTCCTGGAGGCTTACAACTCAACTATCTGCAATGAAAATTAAGAAATGATTCAAAAGATACTTACATTTAAAAAAAATTCTTATCAAAATAGTATGTGTTCATGACAGAAAATACAAAGTACAGTTGAGTTTATGTATAAAGTAATGACTCCAAGCTCCACTCTCCACCCAAGTCCACCTCAGAGAGGAACTTGTTTTACATATGCCTCACTTAAGTTTTTCTAGTGATTACTTTCATAGATTAACAAAATGCTGAGGTAAGATAAATTGATTCCATACTATACAAAATATGATAATTTATATTATCCTTCCCTATTCCTTTTCAAAATTTAATACTTACATGTTTGTCTTTTTACTTTAAAAAAAAAACCTAGACTTTTCATTTCATGAAACTTCATGTTAAGAGTATTTCCTAAATCTTCCTTTTGAAGGATAGCTTTTATTTTTACATCTTCACAGTTTTTGTCTTACTCATATTTTACATTTTCCCAATAAAAACATTTGTTTACAAAAGCATGATCTCATTACATCATAAAGTTCTCTCTGCAAGTTTATACATCATAAAATTATGCCCCAAAACAAGAGAAAGAATTATTTTTAAATGTAATTAATCAAAACATATTCAAAAGCTGGTGAATATTTTCTTTTCTTTTTTTCTTTTTGGTACTGGGGATTGAACTCAGGGGTACTGGACCACTGAGCCCCATCCCAGGCCTACTTTGTGTTTTATTTAGAGACAGGGTCTCACTGAGTTGCTTAGTGCCTCACCTTTGCTGAGGCTGGCTTTGAACTTGTGATCCTATGGTTTCAGCCTCCAGAACCGCTGGGATTACAGGCGTGCACCACCACGCCTGGCCAATATTTACTTTTCTTTGATGAAATATGGTAAACTATGTAAAATCATAAATTTATAAATGATCAGAATGAACTTAGTATTTCCTTAGATGATGAGGTTTAAAGAAAAAAAATGTCTTAAATAAAGAAGTAAATTCTACCTTGGTTTGTTCTTATTTCATATTTAAATATTATATGTCAAATAATTTATAATAAATTTCAACTTGGACTTATATTCAGCATGTATATAGATTTTCCATGTGAAAGATGAATCAATCTCTAAGTGAGATTTAGCCCAATAATTTATTGAGGTAAATTACTCAAAATTATTATTGTAAACTTTTTGGAAGTTAAAAAATAAAACATTCATAAATCCACATTATTATATTTTTACAAAAATAGATTGATATTTAGTTCACCTCACATCTTTTCTCTCTAAATCTTTTTCTTCAGAGTAACAAAGAGAAAAAGAAAATCTCTAATGTTTAAAATTTCTTAATACCTCCACAATTATAGAATTGAGAGTGCAATGAAATTCTGCATTTCAAGTTCAAATTCAGAATTAATAGGAGAAAAAACAAGTTATAGTTCACAGGAAAAATATCTTTATGAATAAGTTATTTAAAAAAATAATATTAGATATATACATTTTAAAATAAGAAATGTACTATAAACTAGGTGGAAAACTAATTTTCACTTGTATTAATATGGCATAAATCCTTATAAACACAGTTTTAGGTTTCTCATTCTTGACAAAGCCCACATTCTTCCTGAATGTGTATCTACTTCCTAAATAAACCTCTATGTATGCCTTCAAAAATAATAAATAAAGTCAGAGGGAAAAAATGAAGCTTGAATCTGATTTATTAGTAAGTCTACAAAACTTCTAAAAAACTCAGAAATCCATTAACATGAATTTTCAGTTTTTAAAATCTATTTAATTACCTATTCTACTATGTGAATATTTGATGTCTATATAAGAGATCCATTGAAAACAATTTGTCCACATAAGAAAAACACAGAATATAAATACCTTTCAGAATTTTAATAAAAAATAATACAAAGTGATTGAGGAGATGCTAATGATTTTACATCCAAGTAAATAAGCCGGATCAATCTATTTTGCCAAAAAGCAGTCTCCGAGACTGTTCAAAAGGTGTCATTACACAATTCACTCTAGAACATTATGCATTTTCAGTGTCTTTATTCTTTATAAACTTTATTAGAGTGTTTCTATGTATAATTAGAGTCTTATAATTTCAAAGGCCAGTGTCCGAAAGAATGATCAACCCAAAGCAGTAAGAATGTTTTCCTGGTTATTAGATTCTAAATTTTTTTAAATTATTACAATTCTTTAAAAATTTAAGTTAATCTTTAGTACGATATAAAAGTTGTATATATTTATGGATATAATATGAAGTTTGGGTCTATGTATACATTATAGAAAGATTAATATATTCATCATTCACCAATTTTATCATTTCTTTTGTGATAAAAGTGTTAAAAATCTTTTATCAATTTTGAAATATGCAACACATTAACTATGGTTAACTACAGTCATTTGCAGTATAATAGATACCTAAAAATCGTTCCTCCAGGCTAATTGAACTTTTGTGCCCTTTGATCAACATCCCCCTTTTCCCCATCCACCACCGGCTCCAGTAACCACCTCTCTACTCTCTGTTTCTCCTACACATATTAAGTGAGATCAAACAGTACTTTTATTTAGAAAAAAATTCATATGTTGGATATTGTTAAAATAGTGTTCAATTATCTCAAATTACCACAAAGTAAATTAAAATTCTTAATGGACCACTGCAAAAATATCATCTTATGATAAGTTTTTAATACACCTTTCAAAGATTTCCTTTACAATACTAAAAACTAGGACAGGCACACTATTCCTGGGCTGTAATTGACAAGACCAATGGAATATAAACAGGAAACCAATTAGAGGTTTACCTTGGTTTATTGGTCAACAATAAAACAAACCAATTTACACAATTTTGTGAATTACCTTTAGAAATAAAATCTATACCATCTAGAAACTATTCCTCAATTGCATGCCTCTGACCACTGCATTTTAAGGCACATAAAATGCTTTCTCACATTCTCCCTCTTATTATCTCTTCCCTCTCTATTTATTTGTTGAATATAT
This sequence comes from Geosciurus inauris, assembly GCA_004024805.1. Taxonomy (NCBI): domain Eukaryota; kingdom Metazoa; phylum Chordata; class Mammalia; order Rodentia; family Sciuridae; genus Geosciurus; species Geosciurus inauris. The sequence continues at coordinate 39,075 of PVHX01001756.1, forward strand.
TTCCTAGAAAATGAGTGAGTGAAAAGGAAGGAAAATCTGAATTATGAGAATATACTTTTCATAGGGTAGTACTCAGTAAACACCATGGAAGCAGTACATATTGAGATTAGTAATACATATATATATAACTTACAAAGTTATATAACTTTGTAAGTTATTATAACTTTGTAAGTTATATATATAGAAAAATATATATATACAATAGAAAATACATATATATATAACTTACAAAGTGCTTTCCTTAAGAAAGATTATGAAGAAGATAAAGTAGATAGAATATTTAAGAATGTTCTTCTTTCAAATAATACCAGCCATGCTATATGAATGACTGATAGCTGATAAGAATGTAGATATGAACTGGGCATCAGCCAGCTATTAACCACACACTCAGTATAAAAATTAAAAGAGAAATAATTTAACAAAGAAATTGGAAAAGCATTTCAGAGAACTAGTTGAAATCTTTAATATAATTTTTAAAATCCTTGATTTAAAAAACAAACAAAAAATTTACAGCAAAAGAATAGAGCCCTAAAATGCACAAAATGTGAAGGAAGTAAATGGGATAACAAAGAATGGGAAACATTCTCAAAATGAAATAGGAAATCAAATTCAAGAAGAAAAGACAAGGAAGTGGAGGAAGGGAAAGGTTAGATAGAAGAAATGCAGAGGGTAAAAAGTAAAGTGGAATCTCAATATTTAGATGGTAAATATTCAAAAAATACAAGCAGATCATTTTCCAAAGGGACAATTTTTAAGACATATTTATAGTGATGTTACTAACGTTAATAAACTATTGTAAAACAAACAGCAATGAAGAATTTCAGCCTATTTAGAAGAAGGTGTTTAAGCAGCCAACTAGATGGTCCCTTGTTTTACCAGACAAGGAAGATCATCTCACCTCACCAGTTTTTCCTCAGTTAACTTCTAATAGTATAGAGTTGTAAAATACTATGACTTAGGCAGGAGTGACAATAATCAAACAAGGATACACTACTCTGGAGGTATGAAGTGTATTTAAATACACCTTTGCATAATTATTTTTTTAAAAATTAAATGCAAACTTTAAAGCTAAAATTTCAGGGCATGGTGGCACCCACCTGTAATCCTAGCGGCTCATGAAGCTGAGGCAGGAGGATTGCAAGTCGAAAGCCAGCCTCAACAATAATGAGGCACTAAGCAACTCAGTGAGACCCTGTCTCTAAACAAAATACAAAAGAGGGCTAGGAATGTGGCTTAGTGTTGAGTGCTCCTCAAAAAAATAAAATAAAATAAAATAAAATTTAGAATAATTTGCTGAATAATTTACTTTCTGTTCAATTTTTTGACCTAGTTTTCCCTAGTTTCATGTCACCTTTTCATTCACCAAGTTCAAGTCACAGTAGCCAGTTGTTGTTGTTGTTATATGCTTGAAAATAACCAGCTTTTTGCTATTCAGGGTCTTTTCTCTTGCCATGTCTGTTCAAGTGTCTCTTCCTCTAAAAACCCATCTCTAATCATCCAGTCCTACCCCTTGTCCTTCACTTTCCATTATTGTTCTTTAGCCATCACTTTGTTTTACTTTTGTCATGGTAGCAATCTCTACCTGAAATTACCATGTTGTTTGTTTATATTTGTTTATATGTTTAGTGTCTGTTGAAACTTTAAGACACAAGTTCCATGAATGTAAACACCTTGTCTGTCCCACTCATTACTATATCATCCTTTGCCATATTCTCTCAGTTTCACATTGCCTGGTCCTTAACAAGTGCTCAATATACAAATAAACAAAAATAACTGAAAATAATCTCTGAGATTAAAAGTAATTTATAAGAAAATGTTCTCTATAATATACCTATTTAAAAATCACTGAAAAATTTCATGTAAAGCTAATTATAGATAGTAGGCAACCTCATAAGATTATTGGCAGGTTAAATGAGAAAATGTTTCAAAATGATTATGAGGACTACCAGGGTGACATATGTGAGCTACTTGTTTTAGTCAGTTTTTTGCTTCTGTGGCTAAAAGACTTGACAAGAACAATTTGGAGGCTCACAGGTTCAGAGGTCTCAGTCCATAGGCATCTTAATCTATTCCTCAGGGCTTAAGGTGAGACAGAACATCATGGTAAAGGATGTGGCAGAAGAAAGGGACTCAGGTCATCACACCAGGAAGCAGAGAAAGAGCTCTCCTCACAATAGACAAAATAAAAACCTCAAGGGCACGCTCCCAACATCCATCCCCTCCAGTCACACCCTACCTGACTAGTTTCCACCCAGTTAATCCCTATCATTGGATTAATGCACTGATTCGGTTAGGCTCTCATAACCCAGTCATTTTACCTCTAAACTTTCTTGCATTGTGTCACACATGAGATTTTGGGGGACACCCAATATTGAAACCATAATAGTAGTAAAGAGAAGTTCTTTTCATTATTAGTTGTTATCTACCCTACAAACTGTATGGAAAGAAATTATTAAGGTATCAGGATAAATAAATTTTAATGTATGCAAAATATATTAGAAAAAAATATTAACACATTTAATTATTTATAAGAATCTATTGTGAAGAAAGTCCACAGTTTTTAAATAACATTAATAACCAATGGCAAAGTTTCACATTTACAAAAATGGTATAGTATGTAAAACTTAAGCTTAGTGTAATGACAAAATATTTGGCATATTTATTTATGTTTAGGAGTTAGAATATTATACATGTCCTATTCAAAGTGATCTTAAATTGTACATGGGTTTGGCTTTCATGGCTTAGAATTATGTCTCTTTGAAAAATATCACGTAACTATTATATAAAATAGTAGAGGGTCTTATAAAAATTATCATAGATAAAATTATAAATCAAACATAGGACATGATCACAAAAAAGAGAAATCCCAAAGTTAACTTTATTTTTAAATGATAAAGATACATTTTAAATCTTGAAGAACGCTTCTTTATATTGTTAATACAAATATGCTATGCAAGCTTAAAATTAATTAAAATCTATATTGAGTGACAGCAAAATTAAGACACAGAGAATAATCCTGGATTTAGGCGATTATATAGACTGATATCAAGTAATAATTTTTGGAAAATACATTTATATTTCAAGTCATTTAATTTTCCTACTGCAATTATGAAAGACATAATAAAATTAAAATATTTTCCTGGAAACACATTCATTCAAATAAAAGTGATTGATTGTTATTTTCAGTAAATATGATATTCCCAGAAATGTATGTTTTCATGATAATTTATCCTACCACATGGATAGTAGCGAAGTGCTCATGGAACTTGATATATTAGCCATCTTCTTGGTTAAGATGTAGCTTGAATTAAATTCCTTTTAGAAGTATAATTTTAGATTTTCCCCTGCAGTTTATAGAAGCAAGGAAAAATGATTTTGCATTCCACATTTCTCTAACCCATCACGTCTACTGCTAGTATTTCTATACTGAACATTTTATGCCCCTTGGTAAAAAAAAAACTTAAATCTTTGTGTCACAGTACATGCACAGTTACATGTACAGCCATGAACAGATTATGTGTACTGTCAATCAACATATACCCTCTCTGTTGCTATATATTCTATTACTTTGGAAGCACTCTTGTTTGGACTCCTGGCTTTTGCAACAGATCTTCCTTGTTAAATTGTAGCTATTAGATCTTTGGGAATACAAATAAAGTGGCAATTATTAAGAGATTAAGAGATCTTTTATATTTATAAATTACTAGGTTCTGTAAATAGAAAATCGCTGACAGGAAGCACATTTAAAGAATATCCAAGTTTATCTCCCAAAGATCTAGAAGGTCATGGCACAAATTCTGGATTACAGGACCTGTTTCTGGCAGAAAGAAATGGTGAAGACCAGAACACAGGCTTTGTAGCTCCAGAGACTGCCTGCTATTTCCTCTATTATGTGATTTCATACACTGCCAGGAAATGGGCTCATCTAACTATGTGAGAAATTGTGGTTTTATATAATCCAGGCTGGGTCAGAAACTAGATCAAGACACTTTAATTTATGCCACATATTTCCCCCAAATGTTTTGAGATCATACAATAAAATGTATGACTTACCTGCCCTTATAACACCATAAGCCCCAGAACTTGGAAGAATGCTGGACACATGTTTGGCAATATAAATATTTATCAAATGAATGAATATATGAAATTTAAAAATTAGTGAAGTCAAAAGATGGCCTCCAATTCTGGCTTAGTTCTATTATAATGCAAGTTTAGGGATTCTTTATAACCAAATTTCCGTGGCAGTCAATTTTTCTTAAGAATATTGATGATATCAAATGAGTTCCTTAAAAATTATTCTTGACCAAATTCAATAAAAACTAAAGCAAAAATAAATATAGCCCTCATGATTAGTAGTTTAGGCACTTTTTACTTTGTTTTCAAACTATCTCAAATATTTATTTGTCATCCTTTAACTATGCAAATGATACTTTGGAATTTTAGACAAAGCTTAATGACTAATAAAATAAAACCAGAAACACAGAAAAGTTATATTTAGCCCTTAATGTAATTCTTGTTTATTAACAGCATATGTGTATATACAAATATATACCAAATATTTTAATGTTGTTATTTGTTTGTTTTGGTATATCCATCTGATAAACACTCAAAGGGCTAAATAAATACCAACACTCTAGCTTGACCTGACAGTTTGTGGCAACAAGTAAAAAGCATCTCCAGGTCTTCAACCTATACTAATCTAGTTCTATGGGGTATTCATTTCTGGATGCCTCCACTACACAGCTTCAAATGAAAAGTGCTCAAACTCTAAAAGGTCTAACGAGGTCAGAGAGAAGGAGAAGAGAAAGTTGGGGAGTATACATAACTGTAATAGGGAAAGCAAAGCAAAAATGAAAAGCCAAGAAAATCTCTCTTGAAGAAAGTAACTCATTTATACCAGTTCTATACTGTTTCTGGAAGTCAGTGTTTTAAGGACACACATATGCATCCCTACCAAAACAATAGGAAAGAAAACAAAATTAAAGCTTAAACCAGAAACAACCACGTGAAGTAGCTTTATATGAGCATGAGCTCACTCATGCGGTCATTTCAAAAATATTTATGAAGGATTTATGAATGTTTCTTTCTTTGCCAGAGGCTAGGGATATGAATATGACCTTGTCCTTTCCTGGAAGTTTCTTAGACAAGTAGAGTAAAACAACCATGTACAGCACAGTGAATGAGTCTGATAAAGAAGAATACATGGGACACTGCAAGGGGAAGAAAGAAGGAACCTCCCCATTTTTTTTGGTACCAGGTGTACTCAGAAGCACTCAACCACTGAGCCACATCCTCAGACCTAATTTGTATTTTATTTAGAGACAGTCTGACTGAGTTCCCTAGTGCCTCACCATGGCTAAGGCTGGCTTTGAACTTGCGATCCTCTTGCCTCAGCCTCCTGAGCCACTGGGATTACATCTGTGCACCACTGCACCTGCTGTAGAACCCAATTTTGCAGTGCTGGAGGAGGAGAAGCAAAGGGCTTCCCAGAGATGGTCAAATCCATTTCTGAAGGAGTGACCACTGATTGGTGTAAGCTTAAGTGCTGGCCAAAAGTACAGGTTGGGAAAGTTCTACAGAGAAATAGCATGACATCATTGGAGTCCGCAAGTATTCACTGCAGAGTGGATGGAATAAATTCATAGATTAGTTAATGTAATTATAGACTGGAAAGTAGGATTTAGGTAAAAAGGACTCTGTTTACCTCCAGATGTTTGGGTCACTATAGTAAGCATTTGGGAGCCATTTAAAGATCTAGAGCAGATTGATTACAGTGATCACTCCAAAAACACTTTGAGACAAGATTGAAGGAGACCCAATCAGCAGACCAACAGAAACAATGCCTTCTTTGGCTCAAAGAATTGCTCTGTAGCTATCAACTCATTTCTGCTGAAAGAATGATTTAGTTTCTTAAAAAGTATCATCTATCACATTGAATTAATTTGTTTAAATTGGTTTTTATTTGCTTTATGGTTTGTTTTTTAGGTTATGTGTAAATTGCTTCTGTTTTATGTTCCCCAGTTGATTCCCTTTCAATGCCTAATATTTCACATACTCAGAGTTTAAAAATTTAAATATATTATGTATTTTTCTATCAAAGTATTAATTCAAATCAATATAGTGGTATGATTATAATTGGTCCAGAGATCACAGGATATGTCAGATAGATTTGAAGAAGGAAGAAAAGATAGAATTGCCTTAGAAAGTCACTATGTGAGAAGTTTATCTCAATTAGTTTTTAACCTCTCTTGCTACCAAAATGATACAGATTATCATCCAATGATGCTCCTTAAACACTCATTATCATCTCTTTGGTGTTTATGCTCCCAATGCTAGGAGCTGCATATGACAACGTATTCCCACTTCAGGTAGAATCGGATGAGACTCAGATGGAAAACTATGAATACACATGATAAATATATGTACATTCTAAGTTTAAATATAAATCTTCTATGGAAGCTGACTTCTTTATTTTTATAATTTCAAAAAATAACTCTAATATTTTGAAGAAAGCTCTAGAAGAAGAGAAACCACTCAGGCACCAGTAAATGTTTCCGACAAGGGCAGGATGAATCAGTCCATAATTTCAAGCCAAATTTCCCACTGATGTCATTCTTGCATAATATGAATGGGAAACTTTCTGGAGTAAATAGATGTGGTTGCTTATGGCTAGAAGTAACTGCCCAGGATTTCCAGCGTCTCCATCTCCATCTGGATTCTTGAGGGCTGGGGATCAATTACTTCTATGTCTATGTACCCATTCTGACCTACTGACGGATCTTAGGGTCCAATTGGGAAACTCTGTCTTAAAGGAGACTCAAGAACTGAGGAAGAAAGCCATGCTAGGAAGATACTGACTTCAGGGAAAAAGTTGACTTGCTGAATCCAAGATGATGGTCTTGTCAACTCTAAGTTAATAAAACTGCACATGCCCTTAGCAGATGAGTCAAGTACTGAAATTACAATAATTTTCAATTCAACCGTCAACTGCTTGATTGATAATTGCTGCTTGGAGGATTTGAAAACACTGAGAAATAGTCAAAGACTTTATGTAGGCCCAGTTAAAAACAATGCTGGATTGATGAGTAACATTTACCATGGGTTCAGTGGGAGAGAACAGCATTATTAACTGACCGAGACCGTGAGGTTGATTGCATAACATAAAATATATACTCTGCAACATTTCCTTGAAAAGTATTTTATGAATTGAACTGCAAGCCTTATATCCTAGCTTTCTTGTGTTGTTACTGGTTATAAATAATTCAGCTAACAAACCTACCTTAATCTTTGCGTGTAGTTTTTTTTTTTTTTTTTTTTTTTTTTTTTTTTTTTTTTTTTGCCTCGCTCTGTGCTTTCAATGTAGGTATCTATTTTTATTATTTTATCTCTTCATATTGATCAAGTAATCTCCAGCTTATTTTATTCTCATTTATCTTTCACTTTAAACACAGATTAAGAAGTAGCCTCAAAAGAGGTCATAGATGAGTATTGCCCTGGTCCTAGATGGAGCTGAGCACATCGACTTTTCCTGAGAGTCTTGCACAGGAGTTTTTGTAAAACAAAAGAGATCACAAGACTGGTCTTGATGAAGCCCTTTATCATATGCTTGTCAAATAAGAAAGACTGACAACAGTTGGGCATGGTGGTGCACATCTGTAATCCCAGCAACTCAGGAGGCTGATTCAGGAGGATGCCAAGTTTGAGGCCAGCCTCAGCATCTTAGTGATGCCCTAAGCAACTTAGCAAGACCCTGTCTCAGAGTAAAAAATAAAAGTGCCTGGGGATGTGGCTCAGCAGTTAAGTGCCCTTGGGTTCAATCCCAGTTATCAAAGGGTGGGGATGTGGGGAGAGTGACATCAATACTCTAATAATAGCTTGACTCTGTGACTTACAAAAAAAAATAGGTCCCATTATCCCAGGATAAAACATACCCAAAGAATACTGTGAGATTAATGTAGATTAATCAGAATTTTATTTTAATCTTTTCTAAAATTACATATGTATCTCTCAAGTATTATTTGATGTTCAGGTCAGTGCTCTTTCATGTAAAGTAGGACAATAATAATCCATTTATTGAAGAACATGAAAAATAAGATATTGTATCTTCAAAATCAAAATCGACTTTACTGCTAGCATGTTAGGTATCTGGAGCATATCAATTGACACCTTCACTTTAGAGGTGCACCACCTTGAATGTTCATTGCTTTTTATATCTCTTAGGGCATTACTGTAAAGAGCCAGGTGAAATAATAAAAAAAGATGGATACACCAATGGGAAAAATAGGCAAAGACAGAGCAAGAAATATAAGCTATCAAAGGATTGTAAATTAAGATGGAATACTTTTGGAAATGTTAATAATAAAATGATGATGGAATTCAGAAAAATAGGCACTTCTCTCCAGGGGTATAATCTTCCCGGAGGCCAGTTTAAAAATGTATATCAACACCTTTAAGTCGCATACATGTCAACCTAGCATTTGCTTTTCTGAAATGGTATCCTAAGACAATTTTGGGCAAAATCCTTGTTTTTATTTTTATTTATTGAGTTTAATTTTTTTGTAGTTGTAGATGGACAGCATGCCTTTATTCGTTTCATTTTTATGTGGTGCTAAGGATTGGTCCCAGGGCCTCACATATTGTAAACAAGTGCTCTGCCACTGAGCTACAGCCCCAGCTCCCAAATCCTTGTTTCTAATTTATGTAGTGAACTTTCCCAGAGTAGCTTAGCCTTAAAGCAGGGAATGGAGTTAGAAAACAATATAATGTGAACTTATTTAGTTCTCTCCTCATGTGGGCACTGAGTAGCTGAGGAGGGAAAGCAGGATATTATGGAGGATTGATAGTAAAGGATGGAAATATTGAAAGCAGCAGACGTATCAGAGATTAAGAATGAAAGTGTCTTGGACATCAGCTTCAAATCCCACTGAGGGTCAGGTGTGGAGCTGTCTTTCTATTTCCTTCTGTGTCTCTAATTAATCAGTGTCTTTCTCTTGTTCTAAAATTTAATTTGGGAAATCTAATTTGTATGCATCTGTAGCACCGTGAAGTCCTCCACTGTCAATGTCATTGTTATATAAGTTATCATGGATGACATGAATCCATGTCACTCCATCTGAACGAACTTTCTCATTGAAACTTTTAACAAGGCATAAAGTCAAAGTTTTGTTTATTTGTTTGTTTGCTTGTGTTTTTGAGGATAGTACCTTAAAGAACATCTAATTCAACACGTCAATTTTTGTTATGATGAAACAGGACGAGAAACGAAAAACTGGCTCAATGGTGGATATGCAGCTGATTGTTAATAATGTGACAGGTTCCCAAGCCAGCAGGTCTGTATAGATTTCCTCCTGTACACTGGCATTTCTCTACCCAGAATGATACTTGCTTCATGTTTTCATGTTGTTGGAAAATGAATTGGAATTTTGTCCTGTTCCCTGAACTTGCTTTTAACAAAAGAACAGAATTATGACTGGATGTCACCTTTCTCAACACCAGCAGAAATACACACTCAACTCATGACATTGTGACTCCACTCTGCCCTTTAGGTTTGGAGGTAAATCCTTCCTGTACAGTTGTACCTCACCCCTGTACATATCTTTACCAAATAGAAAAAAATTTTAAAGTGCTTAGAAGTGGTAAAAGAAAGAAAGGATAAAAGCATCTCATTAAAGGGATTTTGAAACTAGGAAGAGCAATAAACACAACTTAACATTGTAATGGATAAATATTATAGAGCATTCATTAAAATAGGATTTATCTCTCTGTGTCCCAAAACTTACGTCTTAGCACTTATTATAAAGATTCAAAACTAGACCTGTCTCCCTGGATATTTAGAACATGTTTAGGTCAATTGGTTTAGAAGAACAATTCAGAGTACAGTTAATTCAGTGCAAGCCTGGAGACCACTTGGGGTCCTTTTCTGAATTTTGAGTGGTCACTGTGGTATTTCTATGTCTAGGTTTGACTTCAGCATCATTACAGCTGCTTATGAAGTCTCTTGAGATCCTTTTCTTTCTTGTAATGCACAGAAACTGAATTATAAGTTGAGATAGTTCGGGTTTTTTCTTCATGAAGTGACAATCACTGTTAATGGTACAGTAATATGAACACACCATTGAGTGGCATGGGTCTCTCTTTCTATATATAAATTTTTAAAAATGTAAGAGAGGTCTAAAATGCAGTCAATAAATGTAATCACAGTCCTGGATTTTTGGCTCCTCTGGTGCATGACAACAGTTGCTTTGGGATTTAGTACAAGAAGAAAATCTATTTGGTGATGCATGCTTCAATCTACCTGGTTTAATAACTGTATGTCCCAGTGGAAATTCATACCGAAGACGTATTATCCAGAAGAAAAGAAGGTAATAAAAGGTGAGTGATGTATCTCTCCATAACAAAAAGAATACACAGTATTTATGTGTAAGTATATTTCTGTGGTTTTATGTACTAAATATTACTGATCAAATATTTGGCCATGTTAAGATCTTGGCATTTTACATCAAGATTGCTATGGTTAAGATATGTGAATCCATTTTGAGAGTAGGAAATCAGACACCGAAATGCTTGCTAAAGCAAAATCTGCAAATGATATTATTAGGTGTAAGTTTATATACAGAAACTAATTGTATCAAATAAATATTTTTAAAATAAAATAATTTACTATATAAAATTCAGTGCAAAAAATTTTTCTTGATTACCTAGACCCAACTTTCAACATGAAAGGAGTCAACTTTCAACATGAAAGTCTGTGCTAATGTCTAATGGGTGAGTCAGTGGTACAAAAAAGGGGGAGGAGCCAAATTTACTCAAATTTTTAGAATCATGACATTTGTGATTTTTATTCCTTCTTAGAAGAAAATATTCCTGGAGGCTATTGGGAGAAAAGGATGTATTAATGGAGGAGGTAATTATTCAATGAATGTCTTAATACAGATGCAGACCTTGAATTCAAGGTTGTAACTGGCTGAAATTTATAAAGTCAAGTGAAATATATAACAAATATGTATAGATCTCCTACTACATATCAGGTGATGATCTTGGCTATGGTCAAAACGAGGGGGAAGATCATCATAAGCTAAATAGTTAAATGCAATTAAAACTGAAAAGAAAAGGGCCACTTCATCAACCTCCTCAAAAGGTTGTTTTTCATGATAAAGAAAGAAAAAAAGTTTACGAAGATTCTCAAAACTATTTAAAACATGCTTATCACAAAATAGAAAACCACTGAAAGATATAGGTCTCTACAATTATGCAATATGATAATAATTAAATTTCCAACATTTATTGAGAGTTTACCCTGTGTTAAATACTAGGCTAAATACCTTATATGATTTATCTCATCTAATCCTTATATGAACACAATGGGTTGTATAATTAAGAACATATTACACTAAAAATACATGAAACACAAGAGAATTTTTCAACCAAGAATGAATGAATGAATTATCCCCATTTTAGAAAGGAGAAAACTGTGACTCAGTTGTCTTTCTTGATTACAGTTAGCAAAGGTTCAAGGCTTAATACAGTGTAGTGACCACCACAGTAGAAAGCTATATATATTCACACAGGAATGCAGAGAAAGGGTCCCTAACCTAGACTAGAGAGAAGGAGGTTATAAAGAAGATGAAATTTGATATTATCTCTTCCTAATTCTGGGTTAGGTTGTACTTCTTAGTACTTCCATAAGAATCTGCATTAATCATACTGTGTTCTAATGGTCTGCTGATATGGCATCTTCCTAATTAAATTCTGAGTCCCTGAAGTAGTAATATGTTTAATCCACCTTTATCTGACTAATTCCTTAGATCACATCTTGTACAGTGTATGTATTAGATAACGTTTGTTGATTGAATAAATGAACAAAGAGTATCTTTGATTAAATAAATCAAATCTGCACTGAAAGATGGTCTAGGCTTGGGAATATTTTCTAGCACTTTATTTAAAAAAATACTTGATATAAAGATAAGAATTTACAACATCATTTTTCCTCCTGTATACATAAGGTCATAAGAAAAATTCATCTTTCATATTATGTATGATTACCTAGGAAGATGGTCAAGGAATAAAAGATAATTCATCACATATATGGATTTTATTTTATAATTTAAGTATGAAATACCATTGCTATTCATCAACTAGTAAAATTTGTCATCTATGCACAATGAGTAATACAGAAAGATTGATTTTTAGCTATTTGGCAAGTGAAAATTAAAACCATATTTGCTTTGTTCCACTAAGAGGTATGCAAAGTAACAAGATCTAGAAAAAAGAATTTCATATATTTCTTAATAGTCAGAGGCCAAGAATTGGTTCATACTGCCATTTCAATGCCTATAAAATATAGAGAAGTTTAGCATGAGATTGGTAAGTGTTGTTATTATAGTAACTTAACATATTTGAAAACAGTGGCCTATCTTTTCAGATATGGTTTTGGCTGATATTATTATCTTACAAATCTGCAAAGATTATGTGAAAATCAACAATTTATAGTTAATAAAGTTAAATGAAAATGTCAGTTAAATCCTTGATGTTTGATGAATTTATATTCCAGGCATGTGGCCATCTTGAATTTGTAACTCACAATGATGGCTCAGTTTCCAAGAGACTCAGAGCCATTGTTGGGATCTTGGAATTACCAAAGGAACATGTCCTTAAAGCATTGCCCTTTGTTTTCATTACTTTTATTTCAATTTGCCAAAAGTCAGCTATTAAACAACTTGGCTCACCTGTCTTCAGTATGGCATTTGATGGAAATGAACAAATCTTCAAGACTAGATAAAAAAAAATGAATATAAAACAATCTAGGACTCAAGGCTATTGAAAACATTAGATAATATAACTACAAGTTTATGAACTTGTGTCCAAACCTGGTTTCTGTTTCTTTAAAATACATTGTGTTAAGCACAATGAATCTCACAGGAATTGAGATCATAATTGGTATCATAGTTTGTTTTGTTTGTTCATTTGGTTCGCTAATTTTTGTTTTGTTTTTGTAATAATCCTAATAACTTTCAAAGAGAACAAGTGAAATTGATTTGTTAAAAATCCATAAGAACATGCATTTTGTTCTCTTTTCCTCAGAATAGCAAGAAGTTTATTGGCTATCTACCACTCCTTGGACATCTTCAAAAGCAATGTCAGAAATGATATACTAATATATTCTATGTGAATATATAAATTAGGGCACAGTGCAGACCAGCATACTGAGGGTAGTTTTACAGAAGAATTATCTTGCATTAAAAAGCGTCAAGATCATAAAAGACATTTTTTAAAAGGTGGATACTCCTTTTCCAAAAGAAAAGTGGAGGGGGGGAGCAGTTGCTATAGAGAAATAGCTATAAAGGACAAATGTCAAAATTTGGTATGAACAGTAGATTGAACAAAATATTATAGCAATATTCAATTTCCTATTTTGATCATTAAACTGGTTATATAAAAGAAAGCCCTTGTTCTTGTGAAATACACATTGAAGTATTTAAGATAAAAGCCAATGCCTGCAATTTATTGTCAGATTATTGAAGTAATTACCCTCAAATAATTCAGAAAGTATGCCAGAGGGAGTACATAGAGTGAACACAACATGATTGAACAAATTAGATTCACCACATGTTAGCAACTGGTGAAAAAATTTTGTACTATTTTGTAATCCTCTTATAAATTGAAATTATATTTTAAAAATTACAAAAGAGACAAATTTGAATAGCAGTAAAATAAAAATAATGTAATTAAGGAAAATCACAGTAATTAAGATAATACTTTCCATTTGTAGCTTAACTGACTAGTAATAAAGCTTTTAAATATATAAATTTATTTGTACTCCTCTTTGGAAAACTAAGATTATAGATGTTCTTCTTCCCATTTTAAAGATGGAGAAACTTAGAAACAAAGATACTCTAGTCCTTTAGTTCAAAAGATTTTCATTTATAGTCCTTCTGAGGTAACTACACCACAAACTATGCAAATTGCCCCCATTTAGGTCATGAAGGCAGGCCTGTGGTTTATCCTGTGTTCACTAACCAGCTGTCAGCCTGCAAAAATTTGGGTGGTTGCAGATCAGTAAGCAGCTCTATAATTTAGAATCAATCTTCTAAGCTGTCTTGTCTCTATTTTCATAGCATGCTATTGGTTTTCATTCCAAATTTGTGCTAGCTCTTGGCATGATCAATGGTGCAGGTGCACAGTTTAGGAAAGAAACAATAGGAAACCCTAATGGTTTATGCTGCATTACAAATAGAAAAGGGAAAAAATCAATGTTAGACAAGTAGATGTGAGAAAATCATTAGGGAAATAAATTTTATTTTCATGCTTTCAGGAATTATAATGAAGAGCCCACATTTTATTTGAAAAAGTGTAGACATTCTTTGGGAAGAGAAGGCATGAAATACTTATTGCTGGAATTTTTATTTACTAAAATGTAATTATCTTCTGAATTTAGAATATTTTTATTTATTTTAAAACAATTTAACCTATCTCTGATGCCTTTTGTGTGGTGAAATAGTTTTAAATGCATGGTATATTCACAAAAATAATTGGTAGATCATAGTTTTAATATCCCTAAGTACTGTTTGACATATATATACACATACATACATCAAGGGAAAATAAAAGACACAATTTTGGTGTTCAATATGTAACTTTAGTGTTATATGGGATTAGGTGACATTCTTTCATTGAGCCAGTCGTCATAAATTCACACAGAAGCAAAGAAACGTGGAAGGTTGAAGCATAAATTTTGGAGCCAGACTAAGTGGGTTCAGCTATACCCTCTGCCACTTGGAAACTGAGTGATTTGGAGCAAGTTTATTATAAGCTCTAGACTTCAATTGCCTTATTTCATTTGGGGACAGGTATAGGGGATTGAACTCAGGGGCACTCGGCCACTGAGCCACATCCCCAGCCCTATTTTATACATTTTTATTTAGAGACAGAATCTCACTGAGTTGCTTAGCACCTCACTTTCAAGGACGCTGGGCTTTGAACTTGTGATCCTCCTGCCTTAGCCTCTTGAGCCACTGGGATTACAGGCATGTGCCACCGCACCTGGCTCAATTGCCTCATTTCTAAAAATCGGTATGACTGAACCTACCTCACAGTGCTGCTTTGATGACTCGAACTATAAATATGTGTGAAAGAGAAAATTCTTGGCACATTGTTAACATCTTGATTGATTTGTTATTATTCATAGAATTAATCTGGCAAATTTTTATTCCCTTCTATAATCCAGGTAAACCATGGGATGAGATTATGTGGTTCTCATGTGCAATTCCCTGTATCTTAGTTTCTTAGGGGGAATAGAGAGGATTCAGAAAGGTCTTTACCTTAGTATGTGTATTAGTCTTCTACCTATATAGTGAGTCTTTATCCCCATTTCCAAACTCAACAGCTTAGACAATAAATATTGTCTTACAGTTTCTGGGGGTCAGGAATGTAGTGAATTAGCTGGGTGCTTTAATCTTGAGGTCTCTCTTATTGCTAAAATTAAGATGTCAATTGGTGCTGAGGTCTCATCTGAAGGCATCTCTGCATTCACTGCCAAGTTCATTTTGTGTTTTGTTGGAAGTATTCAATTCTTCACACCCTGTTGTACAGAAGGCCTCAGTTATTCACTGGGGGATGGTTTGAGGCCTTTTTCGTTTCCCAGCTTCCTCCAAAGGGCAGCTCATAGTTTGGCAACTGTCTTTTCTCTGAGCGAGCAAACAAGAAATCAAGTAAGAGATCAAGAAAGAGCCCACAAGAAAGAAGCTATAGTCTCTTTGCAAGCTAATCTTAGAAGTGATGTATAACTTTTGTCATATTCTAAGCATTAGAAGTGAGTCACTAGTATAGCCCACAAAGGGGGAATATTATATAAAAGTGGTGAGTGCCCAAGAAGCAGAATTAGAAGCCTTCAAGTATACAAGAAAAAATATAGCTAAGTAGCTTCAATATGAGATACCAAGTGATACAAAATAAAAGGGGAAAGATTATCATAAACTAAGGTTTCCTTACATTCTGAGGAAGTAACCTGATAGAAGACTACTGTATTCTTTAGAGTTTGCCTATATGAACTGAACTCTGATAATACTCTAATACTCTAATAATCTAATAATCTTCATGATGCTACCAGAGACTATAATTCTGTTGTACCAGATGTTCTTGAAAGGTTAGAATAACACAAAAGACTCAAAGAGAAATAGGCCCCATTGAGTCTTAATTTTAGTAAGGGCACTATTTATCTTGTGTTATTTTGAGTAATATAAATTTACCTATGAAGGTGTCACTTAGTCCAGATGAGTATTGAAGGGTACCAGAATATGCTACTCTAAGACATGTCTCTTTAGCATATAGATCATTCAGAGCTATAGGCATTTTAGAACCAGTAAATACAGGAAAAGTTCTCACATTCCCCATAATTGCCTACAAAAGTGCAAAGGAAATTAACATTTTTAAAGGAAATTTCCATTTGTAAAGTTATTTTGATACCAGAAAGAAAGCTACTCCTGGAGATCCCTTCTTATCACCTGAGAAACTCTTATCTGCATAACAAGACCACCTTCATTTGCTGTACATTTCTCTTCTCTCTTTCTTGTAACATGCCTGTCCCACACAAAGGCCCCAAACCTCCTTCTACTCTTCAGCCTAAGATGTTATATAAGTCTCAAACACTTGGTTGTCTCCTTGAATTTTCCTTTCTTCTTGAATTTTTAAAATTTATTTATTCTAATTACATATATATGACAGCAGAATGCATTTTGATTCATTGTACACAAATGAAGCACAACTTTTCATTTCTCTCATTGTACATGATGTAGAGTCACAATATATGTGCAGTCATACAAGTATCTAGGGTAATGCTGTCCATCCCATTCCACCATCTTTCCTGCCCCATGTCCCTTCTCTTCTCTTCCCTCCCCTTTGCCCAAAGTTCCTCTATTCTTTCCATGTCCCCCGCCCCCATTATAGATCAGCATCACTTATCAGAGAGAACATTCAGCTTTTGGTTTTTTGAGATTGGCTTACTTTGCTTAGCATATTCTCCAACTCTATCCATTTACTTGCAAATGTGTACATATGGAGGTAAATTTTTTTTTTTCTGTTTTCAATCTATTTCTGATCAGTTTGATTTGAAAACACAGCCAGTGAATGAACATAAGAGGGTATAACTCTGTCCTACTCTAAACAATAATTAAATCAGACAATTCTTTCATTCATGATATTATAAAGGTGGTAGTGAGTTTTCTGAGAATTACTGAACTTTCACATAGTAATGAACAGAGAGATACAGATGCTGTATATTTATATGTAATGAACTCTAAAGTAATACAGTGGGTTCCACTGTTCTTTGTCAGTAGTCACAGATAATAACTTTCATGTTATGTTGGAAAGCTGAAGAATATCTCCCAAATTAACAAGTGAATTACAAGTCCAACAGAGAACGCTTGGAATGTAGCCTCTGAATCAGCTCTTTAAAAGCGTCATGCTCCCTTGATGTGCAGAATTATAGCCTCTGGGACAAGAGTCTCCTATATTTCTCCTATGCTAGCAAAGCAATAAACCTTTTTCTTATGTCCTCCTTACTGGATTGGCATGGAAGACAAGAACCAAGCTTTTGGTAAGGAGAGTACCTATTTCATTCTCTTAACTCAAAGGCACATTAAAGAGAAAACTGATGTGTATTAATAGACTCCATTCAGATAAATGAAGGTCCAAACAACTTCTACTCAAAGCAGAAGGAAAAGACAGAAAAATAATAATGTAAACTATTATCATGAATATCTCCCAAATTATCCAAGTTTTGCTGGTAAATTAGATTCACATCTAGTTCATGTTGAAATTAAAGGCATCCTTCAACAATAGATTCGATCTTAAAGTTCTCTATAATTTGTATCATCTTACCTTACTCTTAGTTTTCTTTTCATAGCATTATATAATCATATATAAATACACATAATAATCATATACAATCATACATATATGTTTACATAATATAGTCACATCTAACTTTAGCAAAAAAAAGGATATAAGAAACTCAGTATCTATAATGCAATTTTATGGGTGATTATTTATTATTCAAATTTATTTGCTATATATTTTTTAAGAAAGAAAGTTTTTTTATGGTTTTCTTCACATATACTAAAGTGAGGGCAAAAGGCAAACAAAAAAATCCTTCATAAACGAGGGTATCATAGTATTCTTTGAGATTTCTTTTTGATGAAAGTGGTCATTTGTTTTGCAGGGTTTTCATGGTAATTTCTCCATCTTCCTAATATCATTCAGAAATCCTCACTTGGCCTCTGGGTACATTCTAAACTAATAGTTAAAGAGTCCTGATCTGATTAATTGCAAACTTTTGACTAGAATATTTCACAGGAGGTGTATCATGAAGTTCCCTCAAAAGGCACAAAATGTATGCCACATCCCCCATCTCATTACAAATTGCTCATTGTCTAGATTCATTACTCTATCAGAGGATTACAAAATGGAAGCATTATAATTCTATCATTTTTGTTTTATGTACTAGCAGGAAGACTTCTATAAAGACAAAATTTCCCTGTGGCACAGTTTTTATAGAAAAGTCAGGTTAAATGCTTGATTATTTCATATTTACCCTCCTTCAGGTTGATAAATTTGGTCTCTAGCAACCTCCAAAAGTACCCAGTGGATTTCTATTTTAGCATCATTATAAACCCAGGGACTGTTTCACTTTAGAATATGTGAAACTCATTCAAATTTAGTTATCTTAGAGTGAAGCAAATAATAAAACCAAGACAATATCTACAATTAACAATTAATATAAGTGAATAAAACAAAAATACTAGAGAAAAATTTGCCAAATATACCAAAAGGGTTTTATGTATAAAAATGGACTTCTCCTAGTTTTTAGAATGTTAATGGTACTAAAAATTGGCAATAAATAAAATAAAACAATGAAATCCCACCAATCATTATATTTCTAAAAATCGAGAATGTGTTATCTATTTATTATATGCCAGAGACTATTTCAAGTCATTTAAAATGATTTATTCTACAAAATATAATCAATTACATAAAGAAAAGATAATGATCACCATTTGCATTTGAGGATTTCTGGCTTTCTTATGAAAGCCGAGTAACACTTGCAGTATGTTTATCTCTTTTTGATCCCTGTGTCCCTGAAATCCCAAAGGGATATTTCAATGGCTCCTGAAGATCCAAGAATTTATCTGTATGCATGTACTTGTTTTCTGGCGAAATTCTTCATTTCTTTAACCAAATTTTGAAAAGAAACTATCTTATCCCTCCATCCCCCAAAATGTCAAAAATAAATGTGATTTTTTTGCATAACAAGACTTAATCACAGATGTTTCTAGACAATATGTCCTCAATTCTTGAAGTTTCAGCAGGTTTACATCTCTCAATGCTATGAGATCCAAAAATCTGTAGAATATGTAACTATAAATTAAATACTTAAAATACTTCAGAAAATAAGGGTATCTAATTAAAATACAAACACCTAAATAAAATATAAAGAATGCAAATAAATACTACCCATTTTAGCCAGGCACAGTGGCGCACACCTGTAATCTCAGCACTTTGGAAGGCTGAGACAGGAGAATCGTGAGTTCAAAGCAGAGTCAGCAACAGTGAGAGGCTAAGCAACTCAGTGAGACCCTGTTTCTAAATAAAACACAAAAAAATTGGGCTGGGGATGTGGCTCAGTGGTTAAGTATCCCTGAGTTCAATCCCTGGTACAAAAAAACAAAATAACAACAACAACAAAAAAGACCCCCCCACATTTTAATATACACAGTTGTAAGAATATCAGAATGAATCTAAGGCTGATTTCTCCACCTACTCCACAATAGATTCCACATTAATTTTAGATACAGAACCAGTGATTTATTTTGCATATAATTTCTATATTACTCATATAAACTTTAATCAACTTCAGCAGTATTATTGGTCATTTGAAATGTTTTTTAATGAATTCTGCATTTTTAGGATGACCCTATGTCCTTCATCCTAGACTCTACCTCTAATCCTTGGAGTTCTGATCCTTATAAGTCTGATTCTTTATTTCTTGCTAACTTGACAGTTACTTAAGTATGGGTAACCACCTCTGTTCTTCTGGTTTACATACTCTACAGTGCTAAAATTACTTTGAAATTGCAAAGTTCTCACTCTGTTATAGAAATTGATTAAAGCCTTACCACTTCATGTTTGGGCAAACTTATTCTTCATAGTGTTTTGCAAGAACCAGTTTTCTCTTTCCTAGAGCCAGTATCTGATGTCATAGAGTTTGATCTTGACAAAGGCTGCTCTTTGACCTGACCTCTGGAGCAAAGGTTGCCTTTCTCCTGGCCTGATTTGCAAAGGGCTGACTTTTCTTGGCTCAGTCTTTTTGGTTTACAGCCTAAGACAAAACACATTTTAGAATTGCATTCTCAAGATAAACTAGGCATGATGTGTTCACATTTCTCCTGTTTACATAAACACAAAGAGAGGATAATTCATTCATTTACTAATACTTCCTCTCACTCTGGAAGTTAGCAGTGACCTCTCTCTCACAACACAACTTAGATTAATTTGAGCCTGGAAAAAAATAATAAAAAATAAACTCCACTTGAATTATTAGGTGAAATTTGAACTTTACTTATATTAATTGTAATATTTCAATTTATCACTTTGCAGGACAAAATCAAAACATATAAACAAATAATATGGATGAAAGTAGTGTTCAGTATTTATTCCTTCTTTAATTTAAACATAGACCCTGACAAGTGCAGTTTTTGCCAATAGTTAGAGAATTTTTAAAAATAAAATTTCAGTGAAACAAATCTAACCCAATATTATTTAAAGTTCAATGTTAAAATATTTTCTTGCAGCCTGTAATTTATAATTTTATTGTTTCTGTACCATACTTAAAATGTTGCTTACTCTAATTACCTTATGGTCAACAGCATATTTAATTAGAAATATTAGTAATCTGTCCCTTGAAGCATTTCATTGAGTGTGTTTATAGTTCCAGGATGATTATTCTAATGAACAATATGATAAAAAGTATCATTAAGCAGAAATGAAATAGAATACCCATCAGGGCAAAGTCGCATTTTCCCCCCATAAAATAGCAATCAGTGCTTAGAATACAGTATTCAAAATATCAATAAATTTTGGAGTGTCTTTGAAATTCTACCAAAAGTAAGTGTCTGATACTATGACTTCATTTAAACTCCAAGGATTTCAAAATCATTGCTCAGAATTTATGCTCAATTTATACAAAATGAGAAAGAATCATAGCCATTTTTAATGGACACATAATAACTGTTCAAATTCATAGTGCGATGTTTTGATCCATGTTTACATGGTGTCATGATCAAATCAGAGTAACTATCATTCACAACCTCAAACATTCATCACTTATTTGGGTTAAACATTAAAATATACTTTTCTAACTATTTTGAAATATACAATACATTATTATTGACAATAGAAACCCTACTGTGCAACAGAACATCAGAACTTCTTCCTCCTATCTAACTACAACCATTCTCTCCCCATCCTCCCCTCTACCCTCTCCAACCTCCGTAACCACTCTTCTACTCTATTTCTCTGAGTGCAAACATTTAATATTGGCACATAGTATTTATACATATTTGTGAAGTACACTACAATAGGTCAGCGCATGTATAAAATGTACAAGAGTTAGGGTGATTAGTATTTCCATCTCCTCAAACACTTAACATTTCTGTACTGGGAACCTTCAGAGGATTCTTTTCTAGTCATTTAAAAATATGTCATAAATTTTTGTAAACTAGTTTCCCTACTTGTTACAGCACATCAGGACTAATTCCTCCTAACTATATATCAATACTTATACACTTCCTAGTCTCTAGTGACTACTATTCTAGCACACTTCCTCTACAAAATCACAATGAGCAAGAGCATATGGTATCTGCCTTCCTGTACTTGTCTAATTTCATTTTACAAAATGTCCTCTAGTTCTTCTATGTTGCTGCAAGTGACAGGATTTCATCCTTTATATAGCTGTATAGTATTCCATTGCATACAATACATACACTTCCTTTATTTATTTATCAGTTGATAGACACTCAGATTCCATTTCTTGACTATTGTGAATATTGCTGCCATAACAATGGGAGTACAGACATCTCTCTGATACAGTAATTTCAGTTCATTTGGATATGTATCAAGTAGTGAGATTTCTGGATCAGGTAGTATTGCTAGTTTTAGTTTTTTCAGGAACCCCATTACTATTTTCCATCATGGCTGTACTAATTTACATTCTCACCAATAGCATGGAAGGGTTCCCTTCTATGTACAACCTTGCCAGCATTTCTTATCTTTTGATTTTTTGATGACAGCCATAGTTCCATGATATCTTGTGGTTTTGATTTTCATGTTGATTAGAAATATAGAACAACATTTTTTCACATACCTTTTGTCCATTGGTATGTCTTCTTTTGAGAAATATGAGAAATGTCTACTCTGATAATACTCAAAAGTTTTTTCTTTCTTTGTTAGTTCTCTGAGTTCCTTGTATGTTCTAGACACTAATCCTTTGCCATATTAACTTTGCAAATATTTCCTCCCATTCTGTAGCTGACTCTTCCATCTGTTCCTTTGTCAGGCAGAAGTTTCCTAGTTCAATGAAATCTTGATTGTCTACTTTTATTTTGTTGCCTGAGCTTTTGGGGTCATATCTAAAAAGTCTTTGCTTATATCAGTGTCTTAAAAGTGTTTTCCCTATGGGTTGAAACTAGTACTTTCCTACTTTGGGGCTTACATTTAGGTCATTGGTGGATTTTAAGCTGATTTTATAGATGGGGAGAGGTGGAGATCTAGTTTCATTCTTCTGTGTGTGAAGATCCAGTTTTCCCAGTACCATTTACTGAAGAAATCATGCTTCTACTATGCATATTCTTGGTGCCTTTATCAAAACTCAGGGTTTTTTTTTCCAGTTTGTGGATTTTTTCTGGGTTCTCTATTCTGCTTCGTGGGCCTATGTGTGGCTTTGTATACCAGCATTGTGAAGTTTTGGTTCCTACAGCTTTGTGGTATGTTTTGAAGTTAGATGTTGTGATGACTCCAGCTTTGTTCTTTCTCAGAATTACTTTGGGTATTCAGAGCCATTTGTATTTCCATATGAATTTTACAATTGTTGGACAACATAATTGGTATTAGGATGGAATTTTCATTGAATCTGTAGATTACTTTATGTCGTATGGGCATTTTAAGAATGTTAATTTTGCCAATTTATGAAAAAGAGATCTTTTTCCATTATTTTTTTCATTTGTCCTCTTCAATTCATCAGTGTTTCATAATTTTCATTGTAAAGATTTTTCACTTCATTATTAATTTATTATTAAATACATCATATATTTTGTGTTTTCATTCTATTGTGAATTGTATTGCTTTCCTGATTAATTATTCAGCAGATATGTTGCTGGTGTTTAAAATACTACCATTTTTTGTATGTTGATATTTGTATCCTGCATATTTTCTTAGTTTTAAAAGATCTGTTGTTGTTGTCATTGTTACTTTGTGCAGTCTTCAGCTTGCTATATATATATATAAAATCATGCCACTTGCAAACAGAGATAATCTAACTCTCCTTTACAATGTTGATACCCTTTGTTTCCTTTTCTTGTCTAATTGCTTTAGCCAAGACTTCTAATACAATACTGAATAGGAAACTGAAAGTGGACACCTGTGTCTTTTGCTTTTTTACAGTCTTTTACATAAAGACTGTAAAAAGAATAACTTTTAATTCAAGATATAAAAATATAAAGTAATGCTGAACAAAAATATATACTCTCCCCCAATCCTGATCACTGTGTGAAATATAGTTCTCACTGTTCCTGATTATTTTACTATTTTTATATTTATTTAAATATAGTTTATTAGATGTAAGGATTGTTTCAAATTTAATTTTAATTATTCTATGGGAAATAATTTCAGTGAGAAAGAAGTTCCAGTAGATTTTCAATATCACACAAACCAAATGTTTGAGTTTTCCAAATGGAAAAAACAGCAAATAAAAGAAACTACATTCTGATGAAACTACTATTAATCTTCAGAAAAATATTGGACATGTATTTAAATAAATGGTATGTCAACAGTTAGCAAAGCAGGTAGCAATCAATAAAGCCAAAACTGTTTCAGTAAATACAAGACCTCATTATAGATCTGTACCTACCTCCCCTCTTCTATTTCTTTTCTTCCTTTGTTCCTTTCTTTCTTCTGAATCCCTCCCCATTCTTGCTCTGCTGCTTTTTTTTTTTTTTTTTTACTATTTCTACTACTACTACTACTACTACTATTAATAATAATAAATGTATTGGATAGATGCGTGGAAACTGGAGTAAAAAATATTGTTTTCAGTTATTGGATTATACCAGTTAAACATCAAAAGAAATGTAATAAATTGTTTTCTAAAGACAAGTAGAATAGTCTTATTAAGGAATTGTAATGAACCATATGCAATAAATGAGAGATTTGTGATTTGCTGCATTTAGGTTACACAAAGTCAATTACATTAATATAGTGAAGGGGGATTATGGCTTGAGAATAGGTTAGTTAAAAGAATATGTTAGTTAAAAGAAAAAAAAACAACAACTAAGCATCATAGTTTCCCATCACCTGTTTAGAACTCAGCAGGCATGTGGTTAGTGCAGACTGAAATACTGCAGCCTGAACAAGGCTATTGATGGCTTCTCTGCTCCACTCTAGCTAAACTAATTCTGGGATATAACCTTGGTGTCTTTAAATTAATATGAAAGATTAATAGCACATAAAAATGTAATCCATCATTCTGTTAAGATGGCATATCATATTTGTTGATTTACATATATTGAAACATCCTTGCAAGCCAGGGATAATTCCTACTTCATCATGGAGAATGATCCTTTTAAAGTGATGTTAAATTCAGTTTGTTAGCATTTTTTAAGGATATTAACATCTATGTTCATTGGGGATAGTGACCTATAATTTTCTTTCTTCATGGTATCCTTATCTGGCTTTGGCATCAGCATAATGCTGATCTCGTAAATGAATTTGGAAGTATTCCTTCCATTTTAATTTTTTGGAAGAGTTTCAGAAGAATTTCTATTAGTCTTAAATGTCTGATAAAATTTTCCTATGAATTCATCCATTCCTAGGCTTTTATTTATTGGTAGATTAGATTTTGTTTGTTTCTGGTGCCGGGGACCAAACCCAGGACCTCATGAATTATGGCATAAACTCTACTACTGAGCCACACTGCCATCCCTAATGGGGGACTTTCATTACTGATTCAATATCTATACTTGTTACTGGACTTTTCAGATTTCCTATTTCTTCACAATTCAGTTTTTCCAGAAATTTCTTTCTTTATTCTAGGTTATCAAATTCATATATGCCAACTAATTTGATTTGAAATAAAAAAATCTTCCCATCATCCTGTGTGGGACTTATTTTACATCTTACCCCAGTAAGAAGTGCTGTTACTGGAATGACAAAAGATAATAAGAGCTGAGAATGATGTGGAGAAAAGGGAACACTTGCACACTGCTGGTTGCAATGTAAAGTAGTACAATCATTACAGAAAACAGCATGCAGATTCCTCAAAAAAAAAAAAAAATAGAAAAAGGAATTTCCATGAGTCAGCGTTCTACTATTGAGTATAGATCCAAGGAAAGTGAAATCAATATGCAGAAGAGAGAGCTGCACTTCTAAGTTCATTACAGCATTACCTACAATAACCTTAAAAGGGAAAAATCTTAAGTGTCCACCAACTGATGAATACCTAAAGAAAATGTGGTACAGAACTGTGTAATGCAATACTAGAAAGCCACAAAAAGAATAAAATTTGATCATTTGCAACAACATGGATGAAACTAGAGGACATTACAATAAGCAGAATATATCAGGCACAGAAGGACAAGTATAGAATGATCTAACTCATATGTGGAATCAAAAATGTTGATGTTGTAGAAGTTTAGAGTACAATGTCTAGGGAAAGAAATGAGGAGGTACTGATGGGGAAAAGTTGATCAATGGGTATGAAGTCCTAGGTAGGTAGGAGTGGTAAGTTGTGGTGAGCTATTGCACAATAGGGTGACCATATATAATGGTAAGGTACTTTCCGTTTCAAAAAGATAAAATAAAGTATTATGAAAGTTTTCTCCACAAAGGAATGATGAGAACATAGATATATTTAACCTGATTAAGATATTACACAATATGTACATGTACCAAAATATTATATTAACTTATTAACATGCATAATACTTACATTTTTATGTATAACTTTAAAAATAAATTTAATTTAAAACTCTTGCCAGGCATAGTGATGCACACCTATAATCCTAGTGGCTTGGGAGGTTGAGACAGGAAGATCATGAGTTCAAAGCCAACCTCAGCAAAAACAAGGCACTAAGCAACTCAGTGAGACTCTGTCTCTAAATAAAATACAAAATAGGGCTAAGGATGTGGCTCAGTAGTTGAGTACCCCTGAGTTCAACGCCCCCCTAAAATAAAAATTCTTACTTAAAATTTACATATAGAAAATTCAAAATTGTTAAACTTTAGGACCAGTTTTATATTCAGGTTTTATGTTGGTTGAACATAATTTTCAATTTGTTTGCTTTACTTAATTTAATTCCAACCAATAATTTCAGGTATTTTTTCCTCTACTTTCCTTTTGCGTAAGTGGAGGCTTACATTGAGTAACTGAGAATATTTTAAAGTAAGCTGTATTTGTTCTCCCTAAATACAAAAAGGCTATTCACAATATGGGAGACCATATTCACAACAAATATATTTGACAAAATATTTAAAATCAGAATATAGAAAGAACTCAATTACTCACTGGTAAGCAGACCAATTATCTAATTTTTTAAAAGTAGGCTAGGATTTTGAAACATCTTCCAAGAAATATTTTAATAGTCAATCATTTCAAGACAATATGTTGAGAATTACTGATAATTAGAAAAACGCAATCTATTGCCAAAGGGAGATACCACCACACATTCATTTCAAAAGCCAAAATTAAAAAGACAGATGTTGTCAAGTATTGGAAACAATGCGTGATGTATAATAGGATAATAAGAATGCAAAATGCTACAATCAAACTGCAGAATGGTATAGCATTTTCTCATAAAATTAAGCATACATCTACCAAACTCAGAAATCCTAGTCATAGGTATTCCTCAAGAAAAATTAAACCATATGCCTGTACTGTCTGGTACATGTGATATGTGTCCATAGCATCTTTATTAATATCACCACAAATAAGAAACAATCCAAATGTCTACTGCTCTTGCCTTCCGGGTTTTTGCATGTTTTGTTCCCTCTGCCTAGGAAAGGGTTCACTGAATCCTCAGTGTTTAGAATCACTCATTACTTGCAACTGGATATTCACTCATCCTTTTGGCATAAGCTAGAATTTGTATCTAATAGGAAAGACATACTTGCCACCTCTTACAAATGTGAGAAAGGAGCATGGCATGCCTGTAATCGCAGCGACTAGGGAGGCTGAGGCAAGATGATCTCAAGTTTTAGGCCAGCTTCAGCAACTTAGTGAGACCCTCAGAAACTTAGTGGGACCCTGACTAAAAGTAAAAAATAAGAAGGGTTGGGGATATAGCTCAGTGGTAGATCACCCCTGAATTCAATCCCTAATACCACCAAATAAGAAGAAGAAGAAGGAGGAGGAGGAGGAAGAGGAGGAGAAAAATTTTAAAATGTGAGTTAGGTTGTTTCTAAAGCGATGTATAGCCCTTATACTTAAATTCTGTATTATATTTTATACACAGAGTTTCAAATACCATTAATCCCTAAACAATTGAGAGAGAAGACTGACCTTTTGCTGCTGAATCTCTAGTGTTTAGATTCATTCATTCATTCAAGAAATAGTTTGGAATAACTACTATATGCCTGGCAATATGGATATAGCGGTAGACAAATAAGATCTCTGTTTTGTGGATTCTGATAGAATACAGTACAAAGTAAGTTTTCATTAAATATTTATTTCATAGAAGAATGACTATGAAAAAGATTAGAGTAATCTAAAAATCTGAAAAAGAGTGGTGACATTTAAAATAAAATCCTGACTTTTCAAATTCAAATCCTGAAATTTGAATTTTAAAATTCAAATTTTGACTTTTTGAATTTATATTCACAAACTCAAATAATAATGTTTAGCAAATACATTCCTGTTAACTCTTTTACTAAAGTTATATCATCACACAGTATTAAAAATATCCTTCTAAATTTAATTAATTCTACCCCAAAACAATAACAGGAAGCATTCAAGCCATTAAAATGAAAGTGATATCTAGGAGGCAAAAAATAATAACCTCCTTGAATTATTTTATAACTAAACTTAAAACACCTCTACATTAATAAAACATGTGAAGAGAGAATACTTGCAGTGCTCAGTGCTAAAGTAATCTTGAGGTAGTTATGGACTCATAAATATCTTATTAAAATTAATTATAGCACTAACCAATTTAATATAATATGCAAAGCAATGATTGTTTCAGCATTTATCATGGCATAACGATGCCTCTCATCTCCAGGAAGTGAAAACAATACATATATACAATCCAGTAAAGCCATTTTGTTTACCTTTAAGGTTCTCATAATAAAATATCTCTTATATAGTAAAATAAATTTTTATACTTGAATTTTTAAGGTTTTTTTCTGTAATCTGTTACAATTAGAAATTGGATTAAGTAAACTGTGTTCCTTCTTTAAAACTATAATCTATGATTTAATGAGAATTCCATTTAGTGACTTTGTTAGACCTATAAGTATTCATGTTTTGATGTGCATATTTTGGGACCAATATTTTTAATAATATTCTGGAGAACAATTATGTACTGTAAAATATTAAAAATGATTTTGTGGTGGGAGAATGGGCAGCCAAAGAAAGTTATGAAATGTTATTAGACTTAATAAAATTAAAATTGTTAATTTATTGAATGAATTCTCAGATCTTTATTACCCTGACTTATTATTGATTCTAAATAGAAGAAAAAAGAATTATCTATGTTTTCATTCAACTATAGAATCAGTTTCTCTTAACACACCACAACTTTTCTACAAAATTCTATTAAGTAATTTTGCTTATTTATCTGCAAAATTTCAAAGTAAAAAGTATTGAAATTAAATCTTTTATAACAATCACTCTCCTTGGAGTATAATACATTTAAGCTTCATTGGATACGACTTAGATAAGTCAGTAAACTTTTTCTACAAAAAGCTAGAGAGTATGTATTTTTGTGGGATATATGTTCTCTGACACAACCACTAAATTCAGTCATTGTATCACAAAAGCAGCCGGAGACCATAAGTAAATGAATGGCCTTGGCTATGTTCAAATAAAAGTTATTGTCCAGCCGGGCACGGTGGCGCAAGCCTGTAATCCCAGCACTTAGGGAGGCTGAGACAGGAGAATCGCGAGTTCAAAGCCAACCTCAGCAATGGCGAGGCACTAAGCAACTCAGTGAGACCCGGCCTCTACATAAAACACAAAATAGGACTGAGGATGTGGCTCAGTGGTCGAGTGCCCCTGAGTTCAATCTCCAGTACCAAAAAAAAAAAAAAAAAAAGTTATTGTCCAAAACAAGCAGTGAAACATATTTTGCCTATCCCTATTTCAGACAGTAAAAATAGACTCCAACATCAAAAAGAAAGTCATGTATGTCTTACATATTTATTTCTTTGTATAATGTTTGAAAGTTTGATTAACTTGTAATAATTGCACATATTTGTATCTGCCATGAGCAATTACATTGTTATGTGGATACCTAAGAATAAATTAATTATAGTTCTATACAGTTCATATTCCTGGCCCCAAAATATAATATTTTAAATCTATTCTTAACATTGCAATCTTCATATTGAAAAATGTTTTGTTCAAACAGTGTGAGTTTCTTACAAACATGGGTCATTTGTTCTGTTGGCTATTGGTCTTTTCTGAATTTAGTAAAGAACAGATGGCCAAGTTCTATATTAAATGTTAATATATCCTAAATTTGAGATACAGAAGGTTTAACAATTTCCATTATTTTCTTAAAACATCATATTTTTAATAACCCAGAAGGATTCCTGTCTATAAGTGTTTATTTTGTAAGCATGAACATTTTGCCTTCTACCACCAGCATGTATTTACCCTTCAAACTCTTCAGTTTTTAAGGAAGTATGAAATAGCATCACACTGTTTTATGAACCATTTGAAAAGATTTCTTCATGTTTGACTTCATTTATTTATCTATTTTTAGCCAGGACTCTTTCCTTGAACCATTTTCAGCACTTATCCAAACAGCATGCCTTTATCCTGTAAGGTGGAAAAACATAACAGGCCTTCAGTTCTCTAAGGTGCCCCCCTCCTGTGGCACTGATATCCCAAATTAAGAGCTTTCTCTGAAGATGTTTAAGATTCGTATCAAAGATAGGACAAGACACAGCAGTTAGTCCAAGAGAAGGGCAACTCCACAGTATGGTAGTAAGTGGGTTAATAGGAAAACTAGGGCACAGAGGACCATCCTTCAAAAGAGAGCAATCTCATCACGCTGACAGGTGGCATCAAAATTCTGGCCATCAGGACTGTTGCTGCCATGACCTGCTGCTGCTCTCCCTGTCCCAAACTTGTAGCCATTTGTTACTGCAGAAATAAGACACATGTCAAACTGAAAAACACTGTGATATTTTTTTGAATCCTATTCTCACTAACTTTTACAAATCAATTTTAAGACCAAAAAATATTAATAATTTTTTAAGCCAGATCATTTAAGAAACAAACAATATTTTGTATTATGGCTTTATAATGTTATCCTGAAAATACTGAGTAAATAAATTACTAAGAAATTAAAATATATTTTTATTAAGAGAACTTAAACATAGTAAGTTATTAGAAATTACTATTTTTAAAAAGTATCATGAATCATCTCTAATAATATGAATTTAAATGTGGGTTTTTGAAACTTAAAACAAGTGTAAAGATTCATACACTTGAGAAATTATTAAATGTACAAAATATTTTTAGAAAATGAACTATGCTAAATCTATTTGTTACTAAATCTATTTACATGGAAGAAATATATACTATATTTGTCTGCTTTCCTCTCTCCAACTACAGTTTGAATTGTCAAATACAGAACTAAAGGAATCATTTTGCATAGAAAATAATTATAAACATTAATGTTTTAAATCACAACCTGTGAAAAGAACTTCATACCTAAAATTACTTTAAAAACACATAAGAAAAACTCATTCCGCCCCTATAATTACAGGAAGTTCATAAAAATAGATACTAAATTATGTTTTCTTAATATGACCTAAAATATAAAATGCTGGCAAAGTATTTATACAATAAAGAAATATATCCCTGGGTTGTTCATTTTAAAATCTTTTTTTCTAAAGCACATTCTATAATTTCAAAAATGAGGCACATGCTCATAACTAATGACTTACACAGAAAAGTATAATTTTAAAAGAATTCTCCAGCATCTGTTCCTTTCATAAATGAGAATAGCTACACAGAAAAAAATATGTAGGAAAATTTTTAAAAGACCAGTCCTTAAAGTTTCATTATTTAGATCTCATCTTGCTCAGTTTTCTGACAGTCCCTACACTGTAGAATTAAAAACATGGTAGGCAAAGACATGTAGTTAAAGAGGGTCTGTATAACAACAGGCAATGTGCTTCAGCTGTTTCTTAAAACATTCAAAGCTTTTTATAAAATTTGAGGTTATATCACTAAATATATGATTTCTGTAATCTAGAAAGAAAGGATTGATTTTAAAACACACCAAGGCAGGGCTCAATATGAAAGAACTTAATTTTTTCATTTTCATAAGGATACTCAGTGGATAGTTTGCAATAATGCTGTCGGTATTATGCACAGGGTTTTGGCAAGAATTTTAACATAGATTTTATGTGATGTCTTTGGAGATAAAATGGAAAAGTAAGATTATTGAACACTGGTGCAGAAAAAAATGTTGAGCTGGAGAAAAATCTGTGCTGCCATAGTTATATTGTGAAGACAGAGAAAAATACTTATCAGTGACCCACATTCTTTTTTTTTTTGGTACTGGAGATTGAACTCAGGGGCACTGGACCACTGAGCCACATCCCCAGCCCTATTTTGTGTTTTATGTAGAGACAGGGTCTCACTAAGTTGCTTAGCGCCTCGCCCTTGCTGAGGCTGGCTTTGAACTCGCGATTCTCCTGTCTCAGCCTCCCTAAGTGCTGGGATTCCAGGCTTGCACCACCGTGCCCAGCTACATTCATTTGATAATAAAGATTGAAGGGTTATTTTGTGCAGTAGACAGAGTAGTGGGGAAGGAAAGGAACAGGCATAGGTGTTTTGAAAAATGTCACCAGGGAAATATATCCAATTCAACAACTACTCTGCTTACCCGTTGTGACATTCTATGAAGTTGAATCCCTAGTGCTCTTTGATAATATGTCAATCAATGATTCAGATGAAAATGTAAACATCTCTAGATTAGAGATTTGATAAGTCATCACTAAATAAAATTTTGAAGAATGATTCACAAAAATAGGAGAACTTAAGGGTTGTGTGTTCATATATATGTTTTATAGACAAGTAGATAAGAGGTCAAAATATGGATAGTTAGCAATTTGAATGAGAATTAATGATAATCATAGTTAACAGCCTGCTGTAGATGCTGTTCTAAGTACTTTGCAAATATAAAGCTTTATTCTTCACAACACGCTATGAGCAAGTTGGAAAAAAATCAAGATTGTTTACATTTAAGAAAAGAGGGGTACAGACAGGCTACAAACCTTGTTCAAGGCCACAAGCAATTAAGTAATAGGCTCAAAATTTGGACCAAAATAATCTGTCCACAAAAATCAAAGAGTAGTGACACTTATTTTTATGCTCAGCTTGACTACTGTTCACCCAAAGGCCTATTATAAAGTGGTAGAAACAAGCTGTTCACTAGCAAATACATAGCCAATAAAAAGCTTAGGGGCTAACTAATGATGTAACAGAGTCAAATAATGTAGGCTTGTTACAAAGAAGGATTTCAACCTATCATGTGAAAATTACAAGCTTAAATGTTTATATGCCTAAAGATTTTACTTCTAGCCATGATCAAGTAACAGATATAAATCTACCCCTTCTATCACAAACAAATAGAAAACTGGACAACTATTAAGTCAACATTTTGAGCCTTGACGTTTGAAAGTTAGCCTTTTGTTTGTCCAAGATTTTTGTCTAGAAGGAGTTTCCAGACAAGAAAGCAGCATGGTCATTTTGCTAAGCTGAGAAGACAGATAGCAGAGTGTGGGGAGGCTGAGACTTCCAGTATTTATAGAACTGAGTAGACGGAAGGTATAGCTTCACATGGAAAGAGCTCCAGATACCTGCATAAGGGACCCCTTGAGACTTAGATTGAACACAAAGCTGTGCCTGAACTCCATGCTCCCCAGAAATGCCAAGTAAAAAAATCAACTGATGTTCACAACCAGTAGAAAGCACAACATATTTTAAAGAAATACAACAGAAACTATATTTACAGTCACATAACATTGACAAGGCTTAGTATCTAGTCAAAAGTAGAGTGAAGAATCAGAAAAAATATAACATACAACTAGGAGACAAATAAAACAATAGAAACAATCCCCAAAATGATAGTGATAATTAGAATTAGTTGAATAAAACTTTAAAATACACACACACACACACACACACACACATAAATTCAAGGATTTCAAGACTTAAAGAAAAGGATGGACTGAATGAACAAGACATAAAAGAAAATTAAAAATCAAATCAATCTCCTAAAACCCAAAACACTATGCCTCAGATGGAAAACTTTCTGGGACATCTTAAAAGTAGTTTAGAATTCACACAAGAATAATCAGTAAATTTAAAGTCACAATATAAAGACAATCTAAACTGAAGCAAGGTGCGGGGGAGGTTGAAATGAATGAACAAAGTCTTAGTAATTTAGAGATGATATTAGGATACCTACCATACATAGAATGGAGCCCAAGATTTTTAAGAGTGGGTAGGTGAAAATATGTGACTAAAAAAGAAAAT
>PVHX01001756.1:73213-100716 GCA_004024805.1 Geosciurus inauris
GCTTGTAATCCCAGCACTTAGGGAGGCTGAGACAGGAGGATCGCGAGTTCAAAGCCAGCCTCAGCAATGGCGAGGCACTAAGCAACTCAGTGAGACCCTGTCTCTACATAAAACACAAAATAGGGCTGGGGATGTGGCTCAGTGGTCGAGTGCCCCTGAGTTCAGTCCCTGGTGCCAAAAAAAAAAAAAAAAAAGAAAAAAGAAAATGATAGACAGCTTCCAGATATGGGATGAAAAATAATAGTCTGTACATTCAAACAGTTTAAGAAACACCAAGATGAATAAATGCTAGGACAATACTAAGCCATGTGATGATCAAACAGTTTAAAGCCAGAAGTAAATAAAAACCCTTAAAGGTGATTTTGAAAAAATATATATATACTACACATATAGGAAAACAAAATAAGAATGACTTATCAGAAATTACAAATCAATAGAATAGCACCATTAAAATGTTGAGATTTTTTTTAAAGATATCCAAAAGTAAAAGTATATTTTAAGATGAAGGTTTAAAAGGTAAATTTCAGAAGTGGAAATGAAAGAAATTTTTTAAAAAACTGTAAAAGGAAGTTCTTTAGACTGAAAGGAAGTTACCATATCAGAAGTCAGAAAAATAAAAAGAAAGGAAGAGAGGAAGAATTGATAAGCATGCAAATATATTATCTACATTTTATTACCTAATTTCCCTACAAGATAGGTGGCTATATACAATAAGAATAACAATAATGTATTATCTGATCTATAGAAGTTGCAGAATTAAGCATTCCACATAGCAAAAAGGACAAGGGTGGAAAAATGGAAATATATTGTAAAATTCCCTCATTATATATGAAGTGGCATAATTTCATTTAAATGTAAACTGAAGTAAGTTGAAAATTCACATTAAAAACCAAAGAACCACCAATAAGATTGTGGCAAAGAAAGGATGTGCAGTAAATACGTCAGTACAAGAGATAAAATAGACACTGAAATGAGTATATTTTACATTACTCAATCTAATAAATTATTTAAAGGGGACAAGAACAAAGAACAAACAGGAAAAAGCAAAAAAAAAATAGGCATTTGGTAAATGTCACTAAAAGTATAAATATTTATATTAAATAAGAAAAGAATACAAATTAAAAGAATATAAAAGAAGTCAGGACCCACGACGTGTTCTGTACATAAAATGCACTTTAAGTACAAAGACAGATTGCCAGAAGTAACAGGATGGTAAAAGCTGGAGTGACTATGCTGATATGAGACAAAGTAAGCTTTGGTACAAGAAATATTAATGGGTACAAAAAAGAAATTTTTATAAAGAGGTCAATTTATCAAGATGATATAACAACTTAAATATGTATACACATAGTAACAAAGCTTCAAATTACATTGCTGAAAAAATTAAAGAAAGCTAAATAAATGAAGGAATTTGCCAGGTTGATGAGTTGTCAGATCCAACATGTATATTTCCATTTGTACATGTATATTTCAATTCACGTGAAATAATTCTCAACATACAACACAATATCAATCAAAATTCTAGTTGGCTTTATGTTGTAGAAATTTGAAAGTTTATTTTAAAATTCATATGGAAATTCAAGGGGCATTAAAGAATCAATATAATTTTGAAAGAGAAATAGAAATTTGGAGTACTAACAATTCTTAATTTCAAAACTTGTTACAAAGTTAATGTGATTAATATAGTTATACTGTAGTAACAATGGACAAATACATGACTAGAACAAAAGAGAAAGTCTAAAAATAAAGCAACATTACATAATCAATTGATTGATATTCAATAATGATGCAAAGAGGAATCAACATCACCAAATCCTGCTAACCAATTTGGTATTCACAGGGAAAAAACATAATATTTGCCTTTTACAGGAGTACATCTTCATGACTGGGAAAGAATAAAAGATTTCTTAGTCATGACATTTTAGAAAATGAACCATAAAAGAAAAATGTATCCATTGGCTACCAGAACTATAAACTGCTGCTTTTTAAAAGGAATTATAAAGAAAATCAAATCAAGTCACATAATGATAGAAAATATTTTCAATGTGCATATCCAACAATTGACTTGAATCTGAAATACATAAAGAACAATTGTATAACAAGAAAAAATAGAATGTGCATACATACTGGGAAAAGTACAGGAAACCAGATACTTTTAAAGGATTATTTATGATAAAAAAAAAAAAAAAAAAGCCAGGTGTGGTGGCGCACATCTGTAATCCCAGCAATTTGGGAGACTTGAAGCAGCAGGGTTGTGAGTTCAAAGCTACCCTCAGCAACTTAGCAAGGCCCAAAGCAATATAGCAAGATCCTGTCTCTAAATAAAATATTAAAAAAGACTGGGGATGTGGTTCAGTGGTTGAGTGTCCCTGAGTTCAATCCTCAGTGCAAAAGAAGTAAATAAATAAAAGCATTGATTAAAAGCATTGATTATCAGATAAATATGAATTAAAACCAAAAACAATCAGAGACATGCATGCAGACTAGAATATTAAAAATACAGTATGAGCTGGGCATGGTGGTTCACGCCTGTAATCCCAACACTTAGGGAGGCTGAGACAGGAGAATCACGAGTTCAAAGCCAGCCTCAGCAATGGCGAGGCACTAAGCAACTCAGTGAGACCCTGTCTCTACATAAAAAACACAAAATAGGGCTGGGGATGTGGCTCAGTGGTCAGGAACCCCTGAGTTCAATCCCCAGTACTAAAAAAATAAAAATAAAAATAGGAATGTTTCAAGGATGGAAATCAAGGGAAGTCTCATACATACCTGGTGGGAGTCTACTATAGTATAACTACTTTGAAAAACAGACTAGTATTTTCTTATAAATTTAAACATACATCTAACTATCTGATCCAGTGATCACACTCTACTATTTGCTAAGAGAAATTAAAAACAAGGTTTACAGAAAAGACTAACATATGAAATTCATAGTAATTTGATTCATAACAGCTCCAGACTAGAAATGATCAAAAAATGTCAGTCAGTAAACAGGAGAGATTAGCAAATTATGGTATATCGAATAAAATGAAATATACTCAATAATAATCAAGAGGAACAGAGTAATGATATATAAAACTACCTGATAAATTTTTAAAACATGCTAAGCAAAAGATGTCAGACACAAAAGAGAATACAATAATATAATTCCACTTACTGAAGTTCTAGAATGGACAATAAATCTATAATAATGGAAATTGATTAGATAGCAGTGAATTGACAAGAAAGAAAAATAAGAGAACTTCTGGAGTGATAGAAATGGCCCATAGCTAGTTGTGGTGGTGGTGGTTACACAATTGTTTACATTTGCCAAACTCATCAAGTTTTACATTTAAAATGGATAAGTCATACTATATGTATTTATAAATTATTTCTCAAAAAAATTGACAAAAAGTAAAATAAGGCCTGGTACTCCTAGCTTTAGTTCATTCTACGTGAAATACTGCAGATGACTTTAACTGGTTGCATGTTCAATTTGAGACAAGGAGTTACTAAAAACGTTTCTCAGTCTGAAGGTACCTAAAAAGCAATCACTACAGTATAAGAAACAGTATCACTACTGCTCTAGCACAAGTATAACATTATGTTTAATTCCACATGCCATATTCTTAAGAAGGTACTTCACTTTGGCTAGATGATGATGGTCATACTGAAGAATCTCAAGAAGAAGTCTCAAGTTAACTGAAATGGATTTTAGCCCAGAAAACAGAATAGTTATCCAGGATCTTACAATTGTCCTAAAATAGTTGAAGGGTACCCTGACAGAGACTGCCTGAAGCTATTTTGATTTTTCCCTACTGCATTGATAACAGCATCTCCATTTTATTGGGTATAGAAATATGCCCAGTTGAAAAATTTATTTTATCAAACTCCATTTTAGCTAAGCCAGTGAGACATAAGCAGTAATTGTTGGCCAGCACTTTAAGCAAAGGCTCTGGAGGATCTGACAGGCTTCGTGGACATGTGTTTCTCTCCTCCCTCCAAGTTTAGAAGTGATGTGATGGCTGTAGCCCCAGACTCCATCAGCAACTTCAGTGAAAAGGCAGAGTTCTTGGGTCTAAAATTTTTGAGACTCTGAATTAAAACTAAGCCTCCTATCAGATTTCGTATTTTGTGAAAAAAAAATGTGTACTATATTTAGACAAGTCTACTATCAACTGACCTTCTGTTACATGAGGAAAACAGAAAGCTCTAACTTATAACACAGATATTAAGAATGCACATATTTACTTTGACTCCAGAAGGCCCAGTGTAAGCAAACTAAGCATCACATAGGTATTTGGTCAATATGATGAAAAATTTAATGATGGAACTTTACAGAAACTGAATGATCTTGCTAAAACTATACTTATAGCAACTTCTGCACTATGGCAATTGAGCAGAGTCTGCAGGACAATATGTCAGTCATATTAAATGATCTCTTCCTATGAAACAGTGCATAAGAAATTATGTGAGCTCATTTCTAAGGGCAATTCCTGTAAATTCTAAGATACTATGGCTACACATATTTTTTTAAATTAATTATATTTGCCTATTTCATGTTATGTCAGGGATTTGGCCTAAAGATACAGAACTATGTTACCTCGCATGGTAATATGTCTTCTAAAAATCAAAAGCAAACTAAAAGAAACATTTTTTGTGTGTGTGGATATAGTTTTTCTAAAGGTCACAGAGAATTTGTAGGTATTATAGATTTTAGAAGATGAAAAATATCCATTTTAAGTTGTTATCCAATCATTTAAAAAAAAACATAGCAAACGGAACGGTTTCTAAATATTATTATTCATTATATAGGTTGATTGTCCCTCTGGAATTCTAAATCCAGTATTTTATGAAGCATTTCAAATTATGGAAATTTTTAAGATGAAGCTAATTATAGAAAAAGGTAAGTAAATTATGGCAAATGACTATAGGTACTACAATTTGAAATTTTGTTAATATTCTGATATTAACAAAATGATCCTTTTAGGATAATTCACATTGCACATTTCACCACTCTTGATTCTAGAGCAGCAAATACGGCCTAATGATTCTCATTTTTAATTGACATAGTTGCTAGACATTTCAATGACACTGGGCATAACAATATTATGACATTCAGGGCTGGAGAGCAAGAGTTCTTTGCTTGCTTTCAGTTGAAAGCAGAGAGGTTCTCAAAAGCTGTCAGCCCTGCTCCTTTAAACTCTGAAAGCTGTCCAAACTAGTCAGTTTGCTTTCTTTGCACTTTTATTGAAATAATGAAAGAAAAAAGTTATTACTGTGTTTACACCTTTAAATTGGATTTCTTTTATAATAGGGCAGAAATGTCACAGAACCATAAAAGTTGGAAATGGAAGAGAGTTTGGATATCATTAAGTCATACTACCCCATTCTCCTGATGAGGAAAGCTGAAGAAACCAAAAGACCTTCCAAGCCACACGTGTCACTTGTAAGAAAGCAGATCCACAGGCAGCAGGTGACTCATGAGGGCACTCATCCTCATGCTCTTGTTTAACATGCTGTTATTTAACTATTTTTATATAATGCCCTCCTTTACTGTCAGTAATTATGAGTTCCTGTCATTTTTTAACCATTAGAGAATAAAATTAGAAGCAGAAGTAGTTACTGAAGATAATAATTTCAATTTTATATAGGGTTTTATGGTTCAAAATACATTGTATAAAACAAGTTTCCAATACTTCATTTTCTTATATTAGAAGCATTAAAAGATATAAAAACCAAAAACTCATTTTATTGAAATTTTCTGTTTAAGGTCATAGATAAGAATAATGGAAGATTTTTTCCATTATCTTTGTTCTCCTACATAGAAACTAGATAAATGACTTCTCAGAGAAATGGATAGAATCACATAAAACATTTTTTTTCCATTTTGTTCAGGAGTTGGTGATGAAGTGTGACTGAATATTGGAATAATCATTCTTTTATCCTTCATAGTCAAGCTTACTTTGTCCAAAGGCAACATGTTCAGACAAGCTGCTCTCAGACAACATGTGACAATATTCAATTCAATCTTAGCATGGAGTTCCTCGATTTCACACTTGTGGTAGCTGGATTAACCCAATTATTTTCTGGAGGTTAAGAGAAATTTTTACATTTTCAGGAGAACACCATCCTTTATAAAGGTGGAATAGGATTTGTTATCTCAACAGAATCTTATGGCAGCAAAAAGATCAGCTAGTATTTACGAAATTTTAGCACACAATCAGATGATGAGTTCAAATGGATATAGGCATGACTTCCTAACAATACACTTTGAGTTCTTCAATTTGATTCTCAAAAAGATGTGAAAACAAAGACTTTCATTTATACACCTATCAGGGAAAATATTTCCAATGTACCAGTACTGGCAGTTCCAGGATCTTGGTTCTAGCACAGAAAAAATATATATTCTATATATACATATGTTTATATACTCCTACTATCTCTCTATATATGTATACAAATTGATATATATATATATAATAATCATTTTCAAAGAAGTCATACATATATAAGGTATATGTATATAGTCATTGTATGTGTATATGTGTATATATATATGTTGCATATATATACTTACCCTATATATATATATACACCTTCTGCTACAGCCATGTATATGATGTATATATGTGTATATATATACAATATGTATCTTCTCTATAAACACACCTACACACACAACTGCTATTTCCTTCCAAATTATAAAACTGACTGCCCCATAGTTACTCACATTTGTAAAATGTAACTATTTTCATTATATAGTTAATTCAGATTTTTTAGATTGTATTTTATGTAATTATATAAATTCCATTTAAAGTACATTGAAGCCTCATCCCTGATGTTAAACATATTCTTTATCCTTTATACCTCAGATTTTTCCAGGTAATCTGATTTTAATTTCAAATCTTCTATCTCATCACACTTAGAGGTAGACACAATTTTAGACCTGATATTTTGATTCCTAGACTGAAAAAGATGACCATAAACATGTTATGTTTACTTGATGGAATAAGAAAAATCTAAGTTTTCATAAATTCATCAAAGTACACACTAAGTCATAGGTGATTTAATATTTATGAAAATATGATTTGGAAATAAGAGATTTTCCTTCTGTGATGCCATTTACTCATGGTGTGGCCTATGACAATTTACTAAAATGGGGAATCACAATCAGTTTCCTACTCTGTGAAATGAGGATAATAATACATCTAACGATTTGGCAAAATCTAAATGAAATAATAAAATCTATGGGAATATCATGTCAATATTAATTGTATATTAACATGTAAAAAACAAGTTAGCCCTGTGATTCCTTACTGCATTTAGCCCACAAATACAACTTGCCCAGTGGGTTCTAGACTAACTCCCAGAGCAATTCCTACTAACATTCACTGCATAATCATGGACCATACTTGTTTACATTTCTCTTTAAAATAGCACTAACAATACAAAATCAAATACATCATTCATCTAATTGTCCCAGAAAGAATTTCTAAATAGTGACTGGAGTAGATCACATGGAAAGTATTTCTATATGATACATAATTTCCCTTTAGTGGTTAGAAAAAGTAACTCAGTGCACTGACAACATCAGATTTTCCAACAGAAATGTATTTTTCCATGTTACCAGATGGACTCGTACAGAACATAAGTCAAAAATACTTGCTAAATATTGTCAGTTTGATCTTGCTATTCTCTATTTTCCCTACTAACGGATGATCTATCTTTTGAGGACATCCCTATACGTATTTTATTGTTATAAATACTTTAATTATACAGATACAAATTTGAATATATTATCTATGCCAAACTTAGGGCACTTGTAACCTGTCATTTTATAGCTGGCTTGAAAGAACATTGCAAATGGAGATAAGGACTTGATTGGCACAGGCAGACAGGAGCTGGTGGGGTAGCTGTGCTTTGGGAGCACATGCTTAGGCCTCAGCTGCTGCCTTCCCAAAACAGTGTCCTTCACTGTAGGCTATGATTTATTTGACTCAGGGGGAGAATTAAAATATTTGAGTAATCAAAACAAGTATTTAAAGAATAGTGGACAACTAGTGCGATCACTCTCAAATCCATAAACCAGGAGAATTATAGCATTGTAAGAATTTTAACCAGTTTCCCAGAACTGTGAAATCTTCAACATTGCTTTTACCATCTTCTCTTTTGTGTCTCTTTTACCTGCCATCACATTCCCTTCCTTTGATTTGTAATCTTTTCCACCAGTGGTCTTAAAATGGAATGGTTGGTTTGTTTTGTTTTAAGGCTGGAATAAAGATTTAAATTTTCTGATATTAACAAAAGAGAGATGAGGTAGGCCTTTCATATATTTCTAAGAAAAGGAAACAGGGAGAGAGGGAGAGAGAAAGAGAGAGCACAAG
This sequence comes from Geosciurus inauris, assembly GCA_004024805.1. Taxonomy (NCBI): domain Eukaryota; kingdom Metazoa; phylum Chordata; class Mammalia; order Rodentia; family Sciuridae; genus Geosciurus; species Geosciurus inauris. The sequence goes on from PVHX01001756.1 coordinate 81,580, forward strand.
TTTGTGTGTGCACATGTGTGGACATGGGGACATATTCACATCTCTCCTTCACATTCCTTGAACTAGTAATTCTAATTACAGCGGGGTCTGAGGAAGCCCTCTCAATCCTGGTACGACAGTCATTTCATTTCTGAAACACAAGTAGCAGAAAGAAAGAAAGAGAGATGGAGGGAGGGAAGGAGGGAGGAAGAAAGGGAGAGAGGAAGAAAGAAAGAAGAAAAGAACTCTGTTGAATCAAAGCACAGGCAGTGATAATGAAAGTACATTTGCATCAGTGCCCGAAAGACTCAAGTTGACTGTCAGACCAGTCTTCAAAGCAACTTCTTAATGAGGAAACTGATTCCTAGTAGACAGTGAATTTTCATGTGCCGTATTTTCCACATCTAGTTTCATTTTGTGAATATATTTAGATTACACATCTTAAGGTAATGTCTTGAGTCGAAATTATAGCCGAATTTTGCTTACAGACTGAGAGATTTGTTACAGACTATTCAGTTTATCAGTGATTTTATATAAGGAACATATTAAAGAATAGAGGCAGATGAGAGGAGTAGGTCAGTGGCAGAGATCTTGCTTAACACATGTGAGGCACCACAAAATAAACAGATAAATAGAATTTGTGGAAAATGTTGTTAATTTCATGAGAAAATTAATCAGATTTTGTAGACAAAAATAAAAATGATATAAAAACAATGTAAAAGAAAATGATTTCAGCCAGGCACAGTGGAGCACACCTGTAATCTTAGCAGCTCATGAGGCTGAGGCAGGAGGATGGTGAGTTCAAAGCCAGGTTCGGCACAGGCAAGGTGCTAAGTGGCTTAGTGAGATCTTGTATCTAAATAAAATACAAAGTAGGGCTGGGGATGTGGCTCAGTGTTTGAGTGCCCTTGAGTTAAATCCCTGGTAACCCCCCCCCCCAAATTATTTCATATTAAGGCACAGGCATGTTTATATGTGTGTTTTGTTGAATCATGGGAAATTACCAACAGTAGAAACTCTGGAAATTTGAGGGAGAGTAAAAGGAGAGCAAGAGAGACAGATAGAAACAGAGAAACAGATAATCCTATCTCATCATGGTAAAAATTCCACTTGACAAGCATCCTTTTCCATATGTCCATGTACAAACGCCAATCATATTGTTGACATTTTATTTTTAAATGTACAGTCTAGCATAGTCTCAGCAGGTAATAGAAGAAACCCACAACATAGAAGAAACCCACAACATAAAAGAAACAAAGCAGGGCTCGGATTGTGGCTCAGTGGTAGAGCGCTTGCCTCACACATGTGAGGCACTGGGTTTGATCCTTAGTGTCACATAAAGATGAAATAAAATAAAGATATTGTGTTCATCTTTAGAAAAGAGAAGAGAAACAAAGCAAATAGACAAAAAATAGTAACTGGCAAAAACACACTTATTATTATAGGAAAAACTGTACATCCATTAAGCATACATAATGTTATTTTAAATTGATACAACAGAATTCAATAAATAAATCTTGGAAATTAAACATAAAACAGTAGAAACAAAGATTAAAGTTTGAGAAACAAAATTGGGGGACATTCAATCAAACAATCAATTAAGAGATGGCTAACAGGAAAGAAAAGAAACTGCTCAGTCAAGATAGTTCATCAAATCCTCAAAAGAGCATCAGAAAGTGGGAATAAATAAAGGATAGAAGGGATTTGATCAAATAAATATTTAATAGCATTTCTCAAAATTTAAGAACATGTAACATCATACCAAAAAAAAAAAAAAAAAAGACACAACCCTAAGAGGTATAAGAAAAAAATGAATACAAAGATCCATACCAATGCATATAAAAGAAAGATCTTTAAAAAAGATCTTAAGTTTTATGTCATAAGGAGCAATAAAACAGGTCCTCCTATAAAAATAAACAATTGAGATCCAAGGTAGCATTGAAAATTTTTAATAATAACCATAAAGTGGAAAGCTTTAGAAACTTCTGTAGGAAGATTATTTTAACCTCACATTTTGGCCAAAATACCAGTCATGTATGTGACTGAATAAAGACATTTTCAAATATGCAATACCTCAATTCTTTTATCATCTACTCACTCTTTCTCAGAAGTTACTGAAGAATATATTCCTGAAAAATTAGAACGTAAGAAGAAATATACAGCATCCAGGAAAAGAAGCAAGAGCAGAGGGGCAAGGGAAGCATGAGTCTGTGTGTGGTGTAAGCTAGGAAACAGTACAGGCAGAGAACAGGACAATAAATTCCAAAAGCATAAAGGAGTGGAATGGAGAGATCATTTTCTATGTTTGTACCTACTTAGAGATTTCACAGCCAGTTAGAAAAGTTTGGGGAAGAATTCATAACAGAGAGCATGAAAACTAAACAGATGGAGAAACAAAGCCATTATTCATTTTTGGAAATTTGAAAAATCTTACAAAAAATTAATTGAATTAGATTATACTACCTGGCTAATGCCAACATTATCATAAAAACAAAAATATCAGATACTGATTTTCTTAAAAACTGGGAAATAAATGAGATGAAAAGAAAGGGAATGTAGGATACAGTGTAGGGAGTATTGGTAACGGAAGGAGGGCCGACCCTCTCCTTTCAGTATAAGGTTTGCAAAATCGCAGTATAAAGATAATATTTGAAAGCACAGCCAAATGATAAAGCATAAAAGAATTTAAAGGCTTCCCTTTAGGGTGTGGGCTTAGGAAGGTCTGAAAGGGTGGGAGGACGAAGTGTTCACTCCCCCTGCTCCTCTCCCTTTCTTCCTCCCCTCCTCTCTTCCTCCCCTCCTCTCTTCTTGTTAGTCCTAGAATTTAAGTAGTAATTCATTTCTTAACTATTTATGTGTATTAATTGAAGAAAAAGTTAAACAAAATATGAAATCATATAGCATTTAATTTAATGATGTGTGTCTATTTCATATTTTTCTGTTTATTTTTTCAAGGATTGTGTGCTTTCTCCTTGGATTATAATCACATAAAAGGAACAAAAAATTCTTCTTATTCCATATGTCAAGCATTAGTGAATTTTTTTCAGTGTTAAGACAATAAACTAAAGCCATATAGATTTGTAAATAAATACTTCATGATTTTATCAAATTGAGTTAATAATTTTATAATTTTTCACTAACTCCATTAGGTAAGGCAGTACATCAAATAGAAATTGAATCTAATTTTTATCACTCAATATTTTCCCCAGTTGCACTCAGCACAATGGAGTGGTTTATTGTTGTTATTATAGTTGTTTTATTAATTAAAATGGATAATCACAGTATATTTTTCTAAGATGTTCTTGGAAAAATCATTAATTCAACTGGCTTTTCGCCCTTGGCAAAAGAACACACAGTGCTTTTCCAAGGTGATTAATTTTCTGAGAGGTCATTTTAAGAAGCTGGATAATTGTTAACTAATAATTTTAAATGATGATTCTGTATTGGGAAGAATTGAATGTGTAGGGGTAATGAGTATAACTGATGGTAGGAGATTCCTACTTTGGAAATTATACAATAACTACTGGTGTCCACTTTCTGCTTACAATGAGCACTAGTGGAGAGGAATTAAATCTGCATTGCCGATATGTCAGAAATGGTTGCTTCCTTCAATGATAAGTGTCAAGACAGTGTTCAGAACCCTAGAACAGCCCCTGGGTAGAACTATTTTCTGTTCCATGGGTTGTCACTCTGACTGATTTTTGCATTCCTCCTACTAGTTACTGGACCAGTTGTCCCAAAGGCATGGTCTAAAAGCTTTTTAAGATATTGTACCAAATTTGGGAGGATAAACATGTTTTATGTTATGTTCAAATCTTGATTATCCCTTAAATGTGTGGGTTTAGGGTGTTAGCAATCACAAATGAAACGTATCTACTGGACTATTACCTTGTCTTTTCATAAACTATTACTTCCGCATGTTGTAGACACACCAAGTAAGACAGTAGAGTATAACACAGAGCAAAACTGAGTTTGCCTCCCTCCTCTGGAAAAACATAACATTCCTATATCTTAATTCACATCAGAGAGAATGACATTCTGTCACTTCCCTAGGTTAAAAGATAGCTCAAACTTTGAATCTTTTCCTGTGTTGGGTTAGTTTATGTTTTTTGTTTTTCTATTTTTTTGCTTTATTAGGACATTTTACGTTGTTGATTTAAAAATAAAATAAGATAAAATAAAATGGCTTCTTAATCCACTGATTTAATCAGATTCCCCAGGGCAGCAATCATTTCCTTAAAAATAAATGGAAAATCCAAAGTAATATCATAATTACATAAAATAAGATATTCTGAGCCAATATAATAAAGTTACAAAGATAGAGAAGAAAAATGATTACAAGTCAAAACCAAAACCAAAACTATATATATGCGTGTATCCAGAAGGGGAAATGAAGGGTAAGCACACAAGTAGGAATCTTAGAGTGGACAAAATCAATAATCTATTTCTTCTGCTGCTTACTTATTAGAACTTTATGAAAACCAATTATTTTTAAATTTGGTTCACTTGCGAGTTTTGTGATTTTAACCATCAATGGCATGCATTTCAGTGCTTAAAGTTCTTCATTTGATAATCTGTAAACTGAGTCCCTCAGTTGACCCTGGGCCAGTTTGCCCTTAGATGATCACCCCATCTTTGTCAGAGTCTGCTCCCTGTTGTCAGCTGCTACTGGAAATAATGGCTTCCAGTTCTTCCTAACTTCTCGATTTCATCATCGTCTCCATGCCCCTACAAAGCCAGTTCCCTTTATATAAAATACTTAAAGCAGATCTTTCCTGAGAATCCTCATCATGAAACCTTGGTTAATACACTCACAAATTTATTGATTTTTTTAAATAAAGAGGACAGAAAATGCAGAATCTTAACTGAGACCCAGAACTATGAACTATCCATTAACTGGGTATTGGTTGCAAAACTGTATAACAAATTTGTTAGCCTGAATGATGTCATATTTGTAAGGTGGCTTCAGAGTATTGGCATTAGAACTCAGATCAAAATGTTATTCTGTAGGGCAAAAGGGGAAAATCTATGAGATAATTATTTTTTCTAAAAAAGAAAGTATTTTCTATTTAATTATACTTTATAATGTACCTCTGACCCTTATCTTTAATAGAGAATAGAAAAGAAAAATAATGTAGGAAGCATGTTGGCAGAAGTTTAAGCCTGATTTTCCTATGAGAAATCCCTTTCTCTGATAATTTCTTAGTTTTTCATGATAAATGTAACCAATTTAAGATGAATCAAGCCTAAATAATACAGCAGCATAGACTGTCACTTTCCCTCAATTGATCTCTGTGACCTATTCCTTAGTGTAGGTTACTTTTCTCATTTTTCAAAGAGTAAGGAGAAAATAGATTCCATGTGGAAGGAACATGTCTATTAAAGTAAGCCAAGTAGAATAAAAAAAATAGCAAGGAAAGGATATAAAAATGTTTAAAGGGCAATTTTTCACTTTAAAAAGAGAAGTTTCCATCACTCACTGAGAGTAAAGGAAAATGATTGACTAGAAAAGTGTCATGGTTGGAAAATAATGTAAACTAAGAGACTCCACAGTAAATATGAGGGATCTGAGTCCTTGGGACCACCCAGTTCCTGTGATAGATCTAGGCTTCCCCATTCCACCTGAGAAGAAAAAAAAATAATAGTAATGATAATAATTTGAACACTCTCAGAGCTTTTTTACATGTCAGCAGCCCACTTCAGCAGGGTCCGCAGAAATGAATTCAATGGTTTCAAATACATTTTACCAAGAACTCACCCATCACAGATGTTCAACATGTATCAACCACGTAAGTCACAGTTTCTCCTACAACTTCCCCTTCTTCTTCATAGCGCTCTCTTTTCTCTCATCTTCCTTTTGCCCTGTATTGTGCCACCCACATTTTCTTACCACTACACTAGTAATAACTTCATGAGGACCTCTTCAGGGTTTCCTGTATTTATTTTCTCAATACAAATGAGAAATGATATTCTCTTTCTTTGGGGCAGAAAGCTATACACACAGTTGACATTTCTTACCAATCCAATAGCTAACATTCTCAGGGTTTCTGTCTCCTCAAGAGCCTTAAGAGTTTTCTTTTTTTCTCTGTATTTTATCACCCATTCCTCCCACCCCCAACTTAGTAAAGTGATGAGAAGCCATTTGGTAAATATTGGTCAAGTTCTTTTCCACTAGTTTCCAAGGTCCTCTATAAAACTGACCATTTATTTATTCCTAATAAAACAATTTGTTGGCCAGGCACGGTGGCTCATGCTTGTAATCCCAGCACTTTGGGAGGCTGAGACAGGAGAATCACAAGTTCAAAGCCAGCCTCAGCAACAGTGAGGCGCTAAGCAACTCAGTGAGACCCTGTCTCTACATAAATCACAAAATAGGGCTGGGGATGTGGCTCAGTGGTCGAGTGCCCGTGAGTTCAATCCCCAGTACCAAAAAATAAAAAAATTTTAAAAAATAAAGTAATTTGTTCATATCAAATATATGGAGTTTTCATTCCAGCCGGGCTGTTCTCACTACTATCAAAAACCTCCTTCTCTATTTCTGCATATTATTTCCATCATAGGAACAACTGTTAGTTTTCTATTTGTCAGGTATTGTTCAAGTGTCATCTATCACATTAGGTAACACTTCTAGTCACTGCTGTACTCACTACAATCTAATTGTTGTTTGATTGTTCTCTATTTCCTTTACCATGAGTTAACCCACTTTGAGGGCAGGCACTATGTTAAATGCTTTGCTTACACTAATTCTCCCAGGCACCTGAGATCATCACTTTACAGATGGGGACACTCAAAATTTCTGTACTTAAGTAAGGTTCTTAATTTCATAGTAACTAGAAAAACTAGATTCTAAACCTAGGTTTCTGATATCCCAGTTAGGGCTCTTAAGAGTTTTAATACACAGTCTCCCTTAACACTTCCCTTAGCCTAAAAAACTCAGTAAAGGTACTCATAATGGTATCATATTTTTTCTTTGTCTTCTACCATGCATAAAATACTGAATCATTTGGTTGATTGTTTTAGTAGACATCTTATTCTAGAGTCAAAATTTTATTGTATCCTATAAGTCAATTGCATTCAAAACTAATGTCGGCAAAGTTTAATTAATTCAAGCCAAATGAAAAAACAGATAACACAATTTTCTGATTTTTTTAAAACCTAAGTCTTAAGATAGAGTATGGAAAAAATGAATATGTACTACAATCATCCTTGGATAGGTATGATAAGCATATATTAAAGGTATCATTAACTTCATAATATAAATAGATCCTGAAAATGAGTATTTTCCTCTTGTTTTCCTATTCTTCTCTGAATATTATAATTGTGTTAAGATTTTACTATCTTGTACTAGTGGTTATAATTTAAAAATAAAATATGTATCATGAATTTAATTTTTCACCTAAATTTTGGACAATTAAGAAATAGGTTTAGTCTGTTAAACAGTTATGTTTTCATGTGATTTATATTTAAGATTGATTTGGATTATACTGCTAATCCTTTCCTACTGCAAAGTGCCAGCTGTTGTCAAGGCTTCATTGATAAGATGAAATGAACTGTTGCACTTCAGTTGGACAATTGTTTTGAAAAATTATTCATTAGATTATGATTAAACCAAAAGCAACAAAGGCTAGAGAATGAAGATGGGACATAGGTCTAGAAAGACTCAGTGGCTCACAGGCATCTAAGAGAGAGATGGCACCATTTTGATCCTGGCAACAATTTATAGGTGTGCAAACAACACATGTTTCTCACACATGATGTCAACTTCCCAGCTGTTGGGCAATTCCAAGTGACAGAATTTCCATATGAATCTTTGTTATTATGAAGCACATCTTTGATAGCTTTAGTTTTCATTTGGCTGTTTCCTAGACACAGAAGTTATTTTTATACACTAACAAGTTCTACAAAATATGTTGAGCAGAAACCTTGCTATATTTGAAAACTAGATTTGAAGGAACTGGATGTTTCAAAATAAGTGGTTGCTAAATTTCAAATCTTTTTGCTTTCCAGCCAGCTTGCCTATTGATGAAACCTAAATTTTCTTGGAAATGCTTTGTGACACTCCACACAAGGACAACAACCTGAAAAGCAAATTCTGGAAATCAGGTCAATCACTTAGATTCAGAAACCTGAGTCTTCTTGTCTTTGAAATGTTTTAAGGCAGCAGTGATCTATGATGTTATCTGTATAAAAAACTATGCTGCTTTATCTTTTTTATTTGAATAATTTGGTGATCAAGAATATGCAGAACATTATGTGAATACATACTAAACAAACAGGGTTATTATTATCCTAACTTTCTAAAATTAAAAAGAAAAAAAGCATAGAATCAGATTATTTAATCTGTGCATAAAATATGCCAGGATTGCAAATGAATAACAGTACAGAACCACACACACACACACACACACACACACACACACACACAAACGTGATGTTTTAAAAGAAAATAACAGAAACTCGACTACATCACCCTTTTGAATTAGTGTAAATGCCACATCTTTCTGAGTTCATTGATTTTAAGACAATGAGAGCTGGTGAAGCAATGAATATCCACTTGGTTCCAAGCATGCCAGGAATAAGTGGCAAGTTTAACACCATTACCTGTAGAATCTCATATTGGATTAAAACTACTCTGTCATTTAGTTTTCTAACACACACACACACCACACACACACACACACACACACACACACACACGATTGAGCAATTTTTTGAGACAAATAAAACATTTTCTTTCCTTTTGACTCTTCCTATTATACCTTTGTGTCCCTTTTTTCAAGCTACTGCTCAATCTCTCTTCTCCATGAGTTCAAGAACAAACTCAGTTTCACTCCTTTGTTGCTCCCTATTAAGGCATTGTTTAGTGAGGTTTCTGTGTATTTTCCTCTCTCAAGACTTTGATGGGCACTAGGGATAGATCTCAAAAGGTAGCACTCTGCATTCTATAACTGGAGAAAAGGAAACTATTTGAGCATTTGATAGCCCTCAACTAACAAGGTAAGAAACTTGAGGAATGATTTAAACCCATCTGAACTCTACTATATTATCTGCAGTTGGAATTTTGGGGCAGTTGAACTTGACAGATAATATCTCATTGTACAATTCATTACGTCCCCTTGTATAATAAAATGTCTGATTCCAGTTTTGGTGTTTGACTGGTGAGAGCTTTTAAGCTTCACTTCTCCTTCTTCTCTATTACCCCATATATTGGCTAGATGAGAAGAAAGTGAAGGCACTCCTTGTTGATGAAAGTTCAAACTACAAACAGGAATCCACAGCTTGGCTCCATCCATCCCCTAACTACCATTAAAAAAAAAAAAAAAAAAATCCAAGTCAGTTTCCTTTCTCACTTCTTTTTGCTATTTAGGTACCTACTTGAAAGTTGCCTGATTTCCCCAGAAAGCCTCATTATGTAAGTAACAAATCTCTTAATATCCTCTTGGTACATGCATGGCACTGCCTCTCTCTCTGTGTCTCTTTTTCTCTTTCTGAATCCCTCTCTCTCTCCCCACTGAAAGTGAACCTAGAGTCTCCTCTTACATTCAAGGTAAGTACTCTATCATTGAGTACCTTCCCGCAGCACTGCAAGTCCTAACATCCAAAATAAATTTTGGGCAGAAGTCATATTGCAGAGTGTCCACCACCCACACCTTGCTAGTTCTGATAGACTTCATGGCGGTCTATTGGAATGTCTCAATTATTTCTATGATGTATTAATTTTAAGATCAGGTAGATACATTCCCCACTCCCAAGTGGCTAATTGGGAATTTCTTAGAAAACCCTAGTTGTTATTTCCCTTCCACTCTCCCCTGGGCTCCTCTCCTTCCAGTCTGCTGCCACCATTCCCTATTTGGTTGTTTGTTTGGATAAGCTATACCAGATACAACTTTTGAGAACTATCTCAACTTCTTTTGTGACCACTCCATCTCTGCCAGTTTACCCGCATCTCTGTGAGTACCAAACCTACACTGTAGTCAATTTTTTTCCATAATTACTTCCTCATAACTTATGTTCAACCATTTCTCTTCTGCTATCCAGAGTAAAATGTCTAACTTCAGGGCTGGGGTTGTGGCTCAGTGGTAGAACGCTTGCCTTGCACTCATGAGGCACTGGGTTCGATCCTCAGCACCATATAAAAAATACATAAATAAATAAATAACAAAATAAAAGTTTAAAAAATATCAAACTTCACATTTTTTCACCATTTTAATCTATAGTATGAGTTAATTACATTTGAAAAAAAACATATATGGAAAATACCTGTTTGATGGTAGCATATGTGTATGTGTATAGTGTTATTCATGTATAAACTTAAAATTATATCGATGTATATGCACTTCTGGTTTTTTTTGCCATAGATATCAGTATGAACAAATATTGCCAGTTTATTTGGTTATGAGTAGTTATCATTTGATTGAAAAAATGCACTGCTGCTTTTCAGTAAGGTATTACAGATAACAGTAATTAAATAAATGGAATTTTGCCAAGCTAAATTCAAAACTTACTACATTTCTCCCATGTATCCTTGCAGAGTAAGGCTCACTAAAGTCATTCTGTGGGGCACATTGGACAATTTACAGGTGTGCAGTGTATTTACTGAATATGTGAAATATGTGCAATTTACATTTTACTGTTTCAAAGCTGCTTTTGTTTTCTTCAGGAAAACTATTTATAAGGAAATTTAGGAATTCTAGGGTCATCTCTCTTTTAAATAAAAAGAAGTGCCAGGACTATTTGGATATGTGTATGAAAGTATCCATTTTAAGAAAAAGAAAGGATTAGATTCACAGCAGAGATTATCTTAATTTACTTTTAAAATTATTTTATTTTTCCCATATCAAAGATAATTTTATTTAAACTTCACAAAGTTAATTTCATTTTAGGACTTTAAAATTTCAATAAGAAGCAGTTGGTTTTGAGAATAAGTTTACCCCTACCCCTGCAGAGGACACTGACTTAATTAGAGAAATGAAATGGAAGAGAGATAGTCTAATCCTTCTTAGCTTTCCCACATGAGTGTCTTAAGTTGAGAGACTGAAAGAGATTCATGATGTCATTTTTCCCACCCCTCTCCTTCCCATTTATAAACCACTACTCCCAGTTGAATCTTTAGAAGGAGGTCAAAAGATTTATAATGTGGGTGCCATGCACAGAGGAAGTCTTGGTGACATCAAAGTTTATTCTAGAATACCCCAGGCCATCCCTCTGGAATTACCACTCTGACTGTATTTGAGCCCTAGACACACACTTGCTCATCAATTTCAAGTGCCCAAGAGCATTCTCAACAAAACATCAAAATAAGCAGAGTGCATCAAAAGGATAAAAGCTCAGGCTCAGGGTCCTCTGGTCCTGTTCCAGAGGACAGAGATCAGCTCCTTGCTGTTCCTCTACTCCAAGGTAGGGGGGCTATTAAGTTAGGCCTAAAATTAGTAATATTTTGAGACAGGAGCATATCTTTGTTGATTTTCTGCTCTAGTTGCTTACTATTTTTAAAAATGAATAAGCAAGATAAAGAGAAAGCAGAGTAGCAAAAGAAAAAGAAAAAAGGAAATCTGTCTACTAAAAATCAAAGGAAAAGGTATTACTGAGAACATCCTTTTCTGATTAAAAGACTTTATTAAGGATTAATTAGTTTATTTTTTAAATAAAGACTTAGACTTGTAACTAGAAGTATGAGAGACTGTTAAGTGTGCTTTAAGTATTTCCAGAGAAGTCACAACTACAGGGAAAGACTAAGGGATTAGAGATAGCCATGTCTTTGTGATAGTAGAATAAAAGTCACTCATCTTTTGGTTCAACTAACAATTACGTGTGAGGCACTGCACCAAGCATTGGAAACACAAACATAAAAACTAAAATTCAACCCTGTCCTCATGTGCCCGGGAAGTACAGCCAGGGATTTCCCCTTCCAACGGTCCCACTGCACAAGCTAACCAAAAACTTCTCAGTGTGGGAGGAAAGGAAGCTGAGCAGGCACATAGCCCAGCATGAACTGTCATTCAATGACTCACCAGGTTATTGACATAGTGTGAAAGAAAGGGTATACCGTGACTATGGTGCAAATAGAGAGGGGTTTGGCTATCTGTTCAACCTCCCCCAGAGAAACACTGAACCTCAGTCTTCACAAATGTTTGTTTACATGGACCCACACCCAACAAACACTTAGAGAAAGAACAAGAGAGGTAGATGCTGAAGCCAGTGTGTCTGTTGTCTGAAGAAAGAAGCCAGAATTTATACAAGCAAATTCTGCATTGCACAGTTGATTTCCCTGGCCCTTGGATGAAGACAGGATTCCTTAACATGGCCTATAAGCCCACTGCACTGTGCATATTTCCCCCTTTGGCACACTCCTTTCTCTGCATCATACCAGCTGCTGCCCTAGGGTTCTGGTACATGTTCTTCTCTGCCTGGTCGACTACATAGTCTCTGCTAAATATACTTCTGATCTGGGCTTGACTGCTTCTCTCACTATCTCCATCAGGTTATGATAGCATTGAGTGTTTTTTTTGTTTTTGTTTTTTTGCAGTGGAATTCTTGATTTGAAGACAGGGGCCATGCTAGTTTTTAGTCATTCTGTTTATCAAGAGCTCAACAATACATGTGACACAAAAGACTAGTAAAACTAAAATCGAATGCTATGCATACATGTTTATGTATGTGCAGAAATATATAAATATTAAGAAGTATTTATTTGTTAAGATTCACAGTGGTGTTTTATTTTCTTTCTGCTTCTGTGGTTTTGAAAAGTATTTTTTATAAACAGTTATTCTATACTAATTCAAAGGAAATCTGTTGAAGTGGATTGAAGTGTGTCCTCATAAAAGGTATATTGAAGTGCTAGCCCCAGGACTTGTGAATGTGGCCTTATTTAGAAATAAGGTCTTTGCAGACATAGCTAAGATGGAAATTATATAAATCAAAGTGTCTCAAAATCTAAGCTCTAGAGATCTTAAAAGAGGCATAAAAACAAAGTCACATAGAGAAGGAAGGCAGCTATGCGAAGATGGCAGAAAATAGAGTGATAGAATCAGGAACCCTGGACAACCTATTGACAACCACTAAAAGCCAGGCAGATACAAGGACAATTCCTTCACAGAGCCTTCAGAGGGAGTATGTCCCTGTGAACACTTTAATTTTTCACTTCTAGCCTCTAGGACTGAGACAGAATGCATTTCTGGTTTTTTGTTTTTATTTTAAGAAATTCCATTTATGTTACTTTGTCTGGGAGGCCTAGGGAATCCATACAAAGGTCTATGATAATCCTCTACCAATATCCTTCCTTAAATTAGGAACATTGCTAACTAAGGAAATGTGATTTTGTACATAGAACTAATATTTAGGAATCTACAAAATTCTCTGGAAGCCATCAATACTTGCTGTGCTTGTCCTGAGTGTTATCTAAACTTATTTCACCTCTTTAAAGAAATCTAGACTTAGCCGGGCGCGGTGGCTCACACTTATAATCCCAGCACTTTGGGAGGCTGAGACAATTGTGAGTTCAAAGCCAACCTCAGCAACAGCGAAGTGCTAAGCAACTCAGTGAGACCCTCTCTCTACATAAAACACAAAATAGGCCTGAGGATGTGGCTCAGTGGTTGAGTACCCCTGAGTTCAATCCTTGGTAACAAAAAAAAAAAAAAAAATCTAGACCTGAAGCCTGGATCAAGCAAGCACATGGACCACAAGCAAGCACATGGACCACAACATCTCCATCCTCATCACTGAGTTTCCTGCCTGACCTAGGTGAGAGTGGTTGCTTGCTTTTTTCCCTTCCCACTAAGCACAAATATGTGGTAGTGCAGAGTATCCTTTTAAAAATTGAAGGAAGCTGATTTAATCAGTTTTACCCCATTGTGTTCTAAGCATCATATAGAGCCCCATGGTAGACCTAGTATATTTAGTTTTAAATCCTCCTCTTCAATGCAGAGTCAATAGTCAATTTCTGCTGCATCAGTTCTGTTCATAAAGTAGGAAACATTAACTTGCTTCACCAGCTAATAGATCCTAGGCTGGCCACTTGCAAAGAAATGAGACAACTCAAGGCCTCTTTGGCTGAATTCACCACTTCACAAAAGGGAGAGTTGTCAGCAGTATCAGTTGAAAGCTGAAAATTAATGCTGATGGTGGCTTAACAAGCTCTGAGTCACCAGCCTCCCAATTCCGGGTGCCGCTGCTGTTGGAAGGCAGCCCAGTGTAAGAGGAACAGTGCAGGCTTTGGAGTCAGGGCTGCCTGACATGAGCAAATGACTTGCCTTCTGTGAGCCTTATTTTCCTCATCTTCAAAATGTTCACAATAATACTTGCCTTGCAAGGATAAATTTATATAAAAGCCCAGCACAGTTCCACACCTTTAATAGTTGCTCAATAAATTCTTATTGCTGTTGCTTTTTAAAATTTTGTTTTGTGAAATAACTGTTCAAAAGCATGTTTAGTTTCACAAATGAATTCAAAGAAGGGTAAACAGTTTCTATCCTGCTTCTAACAAGCTGTTTAAAAAAATCAAGCACATCATTTATCCCTCGAGAAAGTCCCTTCACCCTCTCACCCTCAGTTTCCTCATCTGTGAAATGAGGTTGCAGTAGGCTCTTGATCGCCCTAATACTGTATCAATTTAACCACAGACAGAGAAACAGTTTTCTTTCTGTCATTCTGGCTTGGAGTCATTGAACCATTTTGACAGATTTTTAAACTACTCACATATATAATATACAACTACTCTACTTGAGTGGCTAATAAGAAAATAGAAAAAAGTCCTCAGTTTTTACTAGGCACCTTTTATGGCATGAGTATACACTTTAATTAAAAAGAAATAAAAAGGAAATTCCACTATGTTGAGGTGAGGGTAATAACACTAGAGAAGATGGGTAAAACATAGCATGTGAAATGCACAGTATCTCACTTATGTTAAATAATACATGTGCAGATATAAATGTGTTTGTATAAAGATGCAGAAAAGTGTGGCCATTAAAATAACAGTGCAGATGATCTCAATGTGAGAAAATTTGAGAAAGTTTTTTCTTCATATTTTGTGTACTATTTGAATTTTATATTTAATACATTCTTAAGATCAAAAAGACTTACATATTATTTTCCAAATGTGCAACAAATGCCAATTCAAATTTTTAATCTCATTTTAACATTGCAACTGATACATATTTTCTATGAATCTCCATTATTCCTGGACAAGTGGAAGAACAAATTTGCAATTATATCAATCTCACTCTGTTTCTTTTAAATACTACTTTAGTAAATTCAGTGTTGCTTTAATGAACAACAATTTATTGTCCTTGCAGGAAAGTAGCCCCATTGTCCACATGAAGATCATGTTGGGATTTTCTAGCAATTTGCAAGCCTCCACAACAATTTCCCGTGTGTCATCTGGTTATTAAATATTTTATTGAAAATGGTCATAAAGGTCAATGGATGACAAAAATTTATATAAATTATTTTCCCAACTCTACTCAATGTTCACACTTCACTTAAGAATAGACTTCACTCCTGCTCTATTAGTACCAGATATTTTCTACCTCTCTGCTGCCCAACCAAGATTCCTGCTCTGGGATTGTAGTTTCCCAGGGTATCTTATACCTGGTCAACAGATTCAAAACCCTCACATGCTGCATTAATGGCAAAGGAGGCTTTCCCAAGGCCACACTGAGATTTCTCTGTGCAAACACAGTATATATACTACTATTTCTCCTCCACAGTAATCACCATGGTGGAATCAAGATAGAATGGTACTTATCAGGTCATTTCTTTCTGGAATTCAGAAGACCAACATCTTTCCAGAATTTGCTACCACATTCACTCTATCTTTCCATAAATCAGAAAGGCCCTTTCTGTCTGAAAATAAACATTATTTCATCATATGGTCATTCTCCAAGAAGTTATATTTGACACCACATTCCCTGGGTTGGATGTGATTGGGCTGTAGTGGGAGAGAATATGACCTCAAAAGGAAAATACATCAGAAAGCATTTTAAAAATATCATTTCCTCTATATGTCTCTTTAATATTATTTACTTCAGCAAATGTTCACTTAGTGCTTCTTAAGAGACATGTATGCTATTAATTATGATTCAGTGTAAGAGTAGATGAATAAAATATATGAAGTACCAATACTTACTGAAAGTTACTCAACTTATCTGAGCTTTCCTGTTGTTTGTTTGTTTGGTCTTTTGAGATGGTGACAATATGAGACTAACCAATTAATTTGGCTGCACAATGCAGTGGATAATGACATAGACTTTGGACTCTACTTGAATTCAATCTCAATTATTATATTTATTACCTATATTGCTTTAGGCAACCAACTTAATTTCATTTTCTCCCATTTCCTCCTCTGTAAAATAGATATTAATAACAGCAACAATAATGAATATATCTGCCTCATAATTATTGTCTTAATAATAACTACTTCTACAATGTTTATAAAGTGCTTAGCACATAATAAATTATTGCTTTCAGAATTGTTTGAATATTAAATGACCAAAAGTTAATACAGAAGTTGTAATCCTGATGTGTTTTATAAATACAGTTTATTTTATTAGAAGATTCAGGAATATACCATTCATATAAATTTCTCAAGTATTTCTGGATGAGCAAGGAGAGATTGCATTTCTTTATTTCCATAATACACCCATGTGTCAGTAATCCATAATTACCAGGTTAATAATGCATATTAAAATGAAAACACATAAACATTTTAAAATTTTTAAATTGTGTCCAAATTATTTTTATTAAAGCAGGAGAGGGAGAGGAAAGGAAAAGTCCTTGGCAGAAGACAGTTTTCTCATAACCACCTATAGAGTTGTTATGGGTGATGTCTTACTCCATTTTCTGTTGCTATAACACAATACCTGAGACTGGATAATTTATAAAGAATAGAGGTTCATTTGGGCCCATGGTTCAAGAGGTGGGGAAATCCAAGAGGATGGTGTCTGCATCCATTCACCTTTTGAGGATGGAATATAGAAGGGCAAATGAACGTGTTCAAAAAGAACCAAAACACAAAGGGCAGTTTTACTTAATAACAAGTTGTTCTCATTGTAGCTAAATCAGTCCCAGGAGAAAGGCATTAATCCTCTTAATGGCCTAATTATCTATTAAAGTGCCCATATCCTAACACCATTACATTGGCAATTAAATTTCACACATGTAGGGGCCGACTATGCCAAAAACACAACAGGCAAAATAAGCATACCTTACTAACAGTGTGAGTTGTACTATGCAGATTAAACTAGAAAATGAGAGCATGGTTTCTCGCTCTTTGAACTTCTGAATTTCAAGTAAGCTGAAAAGTTAGATGTAAGTAAACTGCCAAAGTAGAAGCAGATCAAGTAAACCAGAAGACATGCTGTTGAAGAGAAGTGCTGATTTCACACACCTGGTAAAAACATTGCCAAATAACAATGGGATTGACCTGGGTGCTAGCATGTAAGCACCTTGACCCCTTACTTCAGCAATGCTAGAACGCCACTGGATTTAAAAAAGCAGTTCATGATCATGGATGATCCTGGCAGAGAAAATAACAGGCAGCTTGTCAGCATTAAATCCAGTGTGTTTTTGCAGAACCAGGTTTAAGAGGCAGAAATGGAGTTACTTTAGAACTGAAATACATTCCAAAGCTTTTCTGCATAGGAAGAAAAATCTTTTCTAACCAAAACTGGTTCAAACTTTCCCTCTTACAGATGAAAACATAGATTGCTCTGGTAGTGCTTCCATTCATTTTATCTCCTCAATTTGTTATTCTCTGACCTGCCCTTCTACTGTCTTCTTTTGCTTTAAATGCTTTTTATCAGAAATTTCATTTTTTAACATTGTCCTGCATGTACTACATATTCCAATGTCGATTTCTTGTTATCAGTCTACCCATACTCCCTCTGCTCCCATTTTTGTAATTTTCTCAATGAACAAGAAAGACAAACATGAACAAGCTCACAAGCTCACACTCAAAAGTTCCAGGAAGACCTATAGAAGATTCACATGAGACATGTAACAGACCAGGTAGCCTATTGAGCCAAAAAACAGCATAGAAGCTTGGGCTGTGAAGGGGTCTAAACCTGGTTAGTTTCCAGTGGATGCATAGACAGATATACACAGATATATGTGGGTTTCTCAACTGTCAACCTGGACTGTTAACACTGCTCAGTAAGTAACTTAAGCTACTGTAATTTATAACAAACACTTTAATATTTATACAGATTTATTAAGACAGATAATAAGGAAATGGGTCGTAGGTGGAGGGTAATTGTTCTAACTCAATTAGAACAATTAGAACAATCCCCACCCCACCTTCTCTCTCTTATGTATACAGTGAAGAAAAGGGTGCATTTATTGCTTTGAAAGTTATTTGAAATGAGAAAACTGAAAGGATATTATTGCTATTTATTATTAACAGAGTTCTACAACTCAGAATTTTTCATGCTATTATAGAAAATGCATTGTTAAATTTATAAAACTATTGTTCAATCTGTAGCATTTAAAGAAACATTGTGTTAAATTTCACTACACTAAAAACTCACATAACTGGTACCATATTGTGTTGGACTTTTCCATAAGGAAACACTGTTTCTCTCACCCTGGAAGATCAAAATTTGGGAATGATGAAAAGCATTATCTGAGGACAATACCAGATGTGATTTTTCATAAGCAGCAAAACAAAAGAAAACAAAAACAAATATATATAAATATATGTGTGTGTGTGTATGCGTGTGTGTGTATATATATAGGACTTTGAAGATAGAAATAAAAAGTGAGTTATGTTTTTTCTTTTAATTCATTTATATTTCTTTGGTTTTTGGAAATAAGTATAATTTATTGAAGTCAGAACATCTACCTTAGAAAATTAAACAAAACATCCAAAGTACCTCCTGAGACTGACTTTTTATAAACACTTCTGTGTTATTTGGGAGAGTGAAGGTAGTAACATGGATAAATGGATGGATGGATAGAAGATCTGTAGGTAAGTAGGTAGGTAGGTAGGTAGGTAGATATGAAGAGAATTCTACTGTTTACAAAGTTGCCAGGAGGGAGTATTTGGCTCAACACTGGAATAACAAAGAAGGACTGCCATCAACTTCAGTGACTACTGTTAACAAAGTAAAATTCTGCCTTCAAGATCAAATGCAAGTATGACTTTGCTTATCATCCATTCTC
>PVHX01001756.1:100816-192233 GCA_004024805.1 Geosciurus inauris
TTAAATACATGTTATCAAACATAACAGAAAAAAACAAATTTTCAGAAGCTGTACACACTATTCACTGAAAATATTTGTTGAGGCAAATAGAAAAAAAAATTATTACAATCATAATTTTTCTAACTTTGCACAAAATTATAAGCAGATTACATTCTTCATATTAAACATCTTTATATGCACTTTCAATGAACAGTATATAATGGGTATAGTAAAGATGGTTGATCATCCATTCTCATCTTGTACAATTCTCAGTTCTGTGTCCTACCCATACATAATTCCTCTGACATCTAGAAACATTTCATCTTCTCACCTAAGAAATTTAACCTTTGGTCATACTGGTTAACTCCCATTCAAACTTACAAAACATAGTCAAAGTTTCATATGTGAATTTATAAGGGACCCAGAATTGTTAAAACAAGAACAAAGTTGGAGAACTCACATTCTCTGATTTTTAAACTTTCTATAATCAAGAGAGTGTTACTAGAATTAGGATAGACATATTGATCAATATGAACAGAATGAAGAGTATAGAAATAAACTCATTCCACTATGCTTAATTGATTTTCAACGAAGATGTGAAAATACTCAATGTGAAAAGAATAGCTTTTCAAGAAATATTACCAAGACAACTGGCTTTCCACATGCACATGAATAAAATTTGATCCTCACATTACATCATATACAAAAATTAATTCAAAATGAATCAAGCACCTAAATTAAAGAGCTAAAACTATAAAACTGAGAGAAAAAGATAGGGATAAATCTTCTCAACACTATGTAATATAGGGTACCAAAAGTAACTAGAGTGAGAAAAGAAATAGAGTGAATTTCCTCAACATTACAAACTTGTGCATCAAACAACATTATAGGACAGTGAAAAGGCAATCTGCAGTGAAGGAGAAGATATTTACAAATCACATAATGATGAAGAAAATTCATAAAATTCAACCATAAAAGGAAAAACAAATAAAAAAAGAACAAAATATATAGAATAGGTATTTCTCCAAAGAAGATACAGAAATATTCAAGAATGAAAAGTTGCTCATACAAATAGGTACGAAAAGTTGCTCAATATCATTAGTCATTGGAAGAAGCAAACCACAATGACTCATACCTTAAGGATGACTGTAAGAGACAAAATAAATAAATAAATAAAACCAAAGTAAAGGTTATAGAAAAATGGGATCCCTCACATATTGCTGGTGGGAATTTGAATCCATGCAGCTGCTATAGTAAATAGTTTGACAGGTCTTCAAATTGCTCAACACAGAGTCCCCATATGACTCAACAATTCTACTCCTAGGTATGTAGCAAAGAGATTTGAAAGTATAATATGTTTACCCAAAATCCTGTATATAAATGTTCATAGGAGCATTATTTATAATAGCTAAACAAGTGGAGAAGCCCATGCCTATCAGCTGATGAATGGATAAACACTTCATCGTGTATCCACAAGGGAAACTACTTGGTCATAAAAAGAAAGGAAAGTACTGGCACATGTTCCCATGTGGATGAACCATGAAAGTACCATGCTAAATAAAAGAAGCTGATCATGAAAGACCATGTATTGAATGGTCTCATTTATTTAAAATGTCCAGAATGGGAAATTCATAGAGAAAGAATCTAGATTAGTTGTTCCCAGAAGATGGAAGGAGGAAGAAATGAGGAGTGACTGCTAGTGGGTACAGAATTTCTGATGAAAACGAATTGGTGAAAGTAACACAATTCACAACTATTTTAAAAATTGTGAATCATACACTTATAAAACGGTAAATTTTTATAAAAATATTTATAAATAAAAATATTTATTATAAATTATTATAAATATTTATCAAAAGCTTTTACTTGAAGCCACAATTTCTCTGTAGTTGATGGCATACATCAAGGAAGATGTCCATCCTACTGAATCTCTTAACTGAAGTGCCTTATTCTTCTAGATTCACTGTAACTGTTTTGTACTTGGTCCTCAGATAACTTGGTCCCTTCTGGCCCTTAACTTTATTGATAAGGGGACTCACTTTTATTCCCTGTGCTTTAAATCTTACTGATTTCTTTATAAAGAAAGAAACTATTAGGAAGTATAAAAACATCATGAGGAAAACATAAAAGCCTAATCTTGTTCATTTCATTGTGGGGTTTTTTGTTTGTTTTTGTTTTTTTCTTTTGCTTTTACAGTTCAATGGAGATTGAACCCTGGGCCTGCCATATGCTAGGCAAGCCCTCTACCACTGGGCACCATCCCCAGCCCTTGTTATTTTTTTCATTTTGAGACAGGATTTCACTAAGTTGCCCACGCTGGCCTTGAACTTGTGATCCCCCTGCTTCAGCTTCCCAAGTTGCTGGGATTAAAATCATGAACCATGGAGCCCGGCTTTACCATTTCTTCACTTTAGCAAAACCAAAAAGTTGCCAATGAGCATCCTGCAGAGCAAGACAGTGATTTGCTTTCACAGACAAGGGCCATTGAAGAAGCTGTGCTGCCACATAGCTATTCCTAAAACCTGCTGCTGAGAACTGCCTTCTTACGTAAAAACTCAGAAAGAGACAACATTTGTCCAGCTGCTCAGATCTCATAGGTATTCTTCCTACAAGGAAATATCAGGGGATGAGTATCATACCAGTGGGCATCTTCCCAGCACTAAGGGTCATTTCATCCAAGGGCAAAAAATAGAGTGCAAATTTCAAAAGACCATGTAGCTTAGCTCTGCCCTGTTCACCATCCTGATATAAACCACCCCACCATCCTTGCATGACAATGGAAAGTCCAAGATATAGACAGTCACAATTTCACCAATGTCTATTTCATTATATTTAAAGCAAATTTTGTAATAGTTCAAATTATGTCACACTTTCAAGTTTATAAAGTTTATAAAGTTTCTCTTGTCAAAGACAAGAAAAACTTAGTATTTCTTCTGTGTCTTTTTTTTTTTTTTGGTACTGGGGATTGAACTCAGGGGCACTGGACCACTGAGCCACATCCCCAGCCCTATTTTGTGTTTTATGTAGAGACAGGATCTCACTGAGTTGCTTAGCACCTCACCATTGCTGAGGCTGGCTTTGAATTCGCGATTCTCCTGTCTCAGCCTCCCAAAGTGCTGGGATTACAGGCTTGTGCCACCGCGCGCGGCTTCTTTCTGTGTCTTATACTACCAAATAATGTAATATAAATTTTTGAGTGATGTCACCAAAATGGCTTGTATTGTTTTGTTCTTGGTTTAGAGAAAATAAAATGATTAAATATTTAGCCATGATTTCAAATATCATGCACAATACACTTAAAACTCAAAGGCTAAGAGTAATTGAAATATCTCACTTTCAGATTTTAACACATTTTCTTATTAGTTCAGAACCTTTTCCCCTCAAGAGAAATTCATCTCCCAAATTAGGTTCTCCATCTTTTACTCCTGAACATAGGATCTATCAAGATTGGTAATGGATTCAGTCCATAAGGATTTTAAGAAAAGATAATTTGTCTAGGGGATCCATGAGTCCTTGAAATTATCAGCAATCTTTTAAGTATTTTTTAAATACAATTCCCTGGGAAAAAGAAACATCTCTCAAGACAGTCAGCACCTCAGGTAATGATCATCACTTCTGTTTTGTGCCTATTCTCATTATATATTATTCATTCTTTTGCTCAGAACTAGTATGTGCTCAGTGTTTAGCTAGATGCTATAAGGAATTAAAGACAAATTCAAGGCACCCTTCTTAGCCTCGGTACTTAATCATGCAAACCGAGAAGTCAGGTGTTCTAATTCTTCATTTTTAATGTGGAAAAGAGTACATACATCCGTGATCTCCAAGATCCCTTCCAGTGCTAGAAATCTAAAATTATGAGTCATTATTCACAGATAAGAGTGCAGTTAAAAAGAAAGAGGGGGAAAAAAAACCCACAAACTATGAGAGGCCTTTGGACCTTTCACAGGGCGCCAAGCAAAGCTCCTGATTCCAAACTTGAAGACACCTGAAGCAGAATCCTCTGTCCAACTTCCTCCTTTCACATGGGCGTTCTCCCTTTTGATTAGTGATTGTAGTCGATGTATGATACGTCTGTCATTACTTGCAACATTGACTCCGGGATTCAACTTCATTCTCCTCAAATCTGCTGAAGAACGGCTTTGAACTGTGTGCCAGCCCAGAGTGCCAGCAGCAGTTGTTCCCCACTTCTCCAGGGTTCTGCTGTATTGCCAGAGGCTGTGCTGGAGGCTGTGTTTCCCTGCCTCTCTTTCAAATTCCCACTCTGTTTCTAATTACCCCACTTCAACCCTGAACAACTCCAACGCAGTGACTTTCTGCCTTCCTGCCTTTTTGTGCAGCAGTGAGTGCAGTGCAGCGGAGGTTAAGACTCCCTCACTTCCTCTTGCTCACCTCCCTCTTCACCTCTCTCAACTTGACAGGGCCCCAGGGAAGGGATAGGACCAATCCCTAACTCACTGAAGGGGTATGCAAGGAAGCCTTGTGTTCCTATCCCCATTTTTGTGGGTGGGACTCTTCACACCAGGTCTGGGACTATAGATATGTGCCACCATGGCCAGCCCTGATCCCTTCCTCTAAGGATACCAGTCAGACTGGGGGCATACCCCAATGCCCTTAATTACCTCTAGCTCCAAATATAGTCACATTCTGAGGTATTAGTATTTAATGCTTCACCATATGATTTTTAGGGAGTTAAATTTCTGCCCAGAACACCTCTCATCTGAATATCACCTGGACTCTATGGTCAAATATACAGGAGAATCTTCGTTTGAATCTAAATAGGGTTACTATGCGACCCAGTACATGCCCGTTGTCTTGTGTAATTATTAATAGCAAAACCTTTCACTCTAAAGTATCCCGGTAGGTCTATATTATTGGGTCACTCCGAGTCTCATGCAAGTTCCTTGGTTCTGTCAATTTTCCCTAGGGTATCAAAAGCCTTCGCAGGCACACTAGACAACCCTCAACATAAGCTTACTGAATGTAAAAGTGGGCTGTGCATCCCCTACTAACATTTATGATGGCTTCCAAAGAAGTCTTGGAATATTGAAAAGACAGACTTGCGAAGAGATACCATGGTAACAACTTAAGTGTGTTTGTGGAGCAAATGAAAAATTTCAGTGAGATGTATTCTAGAAATAATTGCCTAAAGCACATTATCTTTTCGGCCTATTCCTTGAAAATGTGCATATCTGTATTATCTTAAAAACTGTCACTTTATCATTTTTCCAAGGATAAAATTGCATTTTCTCTCCTGTCACTGAAATGGGAAAAAAAATCACCCGAGGGAGTGGTTAGAGAAAGCTCTTTAAGAGTTTTGTTCAAATTTGTATTTTTAAAAAGCAGATTTTTGAACATGGTTAGCAATGAACTGGAACAGATCATGCTGAGTAAAAGATTAGTTGGAATACACTGATTTTTCCAGAATCTTGACTGTCCCCAAAATTCAATTATAAATCTAATTACAAACTTAATTGTTAAACAATCAACCAGATTATCTTTTGTTGTTGACTGTTTTGTTTCCTGCTGACTTATAAGCAGGTGCTCCCACAGGTGTTAACTTTGCCATCACCGTGTGACCTCATCAGCCCTTCCCTTTCCAACTTTCGTATTACTTTTTCCATCTTATCTTAGGCTATAAAATATGCAAAATATGAGGTACAAACCACAGAGCTCTAGGTAGGGCCGTACAACTGGGAAGGATTTGTAGCAGGAAGGGGAAGGGGCAGGGGCTGCAGGCCAGCAGTCCCACAGTACAGATGAAGAAACAGCAGTCTTCCAGAGGCTCTTCTACAACCAGACTCCATGGCCAAGTACATTTGAGAGACTTTTCAGACCTAGTGCTTTTGGAGACTTGAAAACTACATTTACAGTAACAACAGGTCTGAAAGTTCTAAAGCATAGATACCTGTACAGCTCGATCTGGCCATCCAAATTCACTGAATATACTTGTGTTAATGTTATCAAGTCACAAGCCTCCAAAATTAATGAGAATGGGAGGGAGAGAAAGAAAAGGAAAGTTTTCCAGGAGACCTTGTGCCCAACAGAAAGCAAAGAGGGCATTCAATAATCCTATGGAGGTGTACACATGCATGTAAGTGAATGGACAGGTGGCATCGACTCTTGTTACTCAGGTGTCAAAGAAGAAAATTTCATTACCTGCCCGTTTTCAGTAGACAGAGCTAATTTTACATGCAAAGTCACTACCAAAGCCTCGCTTTTGACTTATTACAAAAATACTCCACATTTATTCTCCTCAAGTCTAACACTTAGATAGCTTTCTCTCAAAAACATAATATTCCAAAGATATAATTTTTTAATTCTCACAGAAAAATTTAGGACTGAGGCTGTTGATAGGAAAATCAAAAGTAGAGCACATTTTTTTTTCATGCAGGATATATCTCTCAAATGAAATTGTATGGGACTGAAATTTACAATGCCAGCAGTTTGAAGCAAATGGAATAGCACTTTAAAGTAGCATTACAAAATTTATTTTAACATACTCAAAATTCAAAAAACTCCTCTGAGAATTCTGGAAATGGAAAATGTTTACTTTAGGAGCACTCAACAATGTTTTGGTTCAACAATAACCATAAAAGAATTCATGAAGCATACCTAATATGTGGTTCATAGAGTCTGCTTTGTAAATGCAGTTTTCAAATAACGAAAGTGGTAAAAAAGACAAACAATCCTTGATTATCAAGATTGTGTACAGAAACAGTCTCATGGATAATCTAAAACAGTAGATAACCACCAAATTTTGCATAAAATCACAATTTTAGACCTTTATTCTGTAGCAGTTCTCACCCCAGTAGATCTTCCCTAATGATGGAAATCCTCTGTAAAAGCCACGTGGCTGCTAAGCTTCTGAGAGTAAACCCGGGAATGTTTAAACTCTTAGTCACATCCCCAGCCATTTTTATTTTGAGACAAGGTCTCACCAAGTTGCTCACTAAGTTGCTGAGGCTGTCCTTGAACTTACAATCCTCCTGCCTCAGGCTGAGATTACAGGCGTGCACCATCATGCTTGCTAAGCTTTTGAAATGTGGCTAAGTCTGACTGCATTTTGAATTTTATTCTATTTTAATTAATTTAAATTAAAAATTAAATAGCACACATGGCTAGTGGCTGCCACACTGAACACCACAGCTCTTGCCTTTTTCACTCATGGCCATATGGAGTAAAAGTCAAGTTTCTATGGTAGATAGAAATGTTCTGTCCAGGTGTTTCATTGTGTTGCTCCATCTTGTCAGGGAAGAATTTGCCCATCTGCTATGAGTGTTAGCAGGAGAGATTCCAGCTGCTCAAAATTTTCAGGGCTTGCTTTATAGAAAGTCACTTCACTCCATGGCATACCATTCTTGGAGATGCTTATCTCCAATGGCGACTGCCCAGGGGTATAAAGATTGGGTCATGTGGACAACTAATGGACAGGTCTGATAGGCCCATTCATTCACTTGTCATTGGACTGTTTGCAGTTACACTTTTCCTTCTGCCCAATCCTGTTTGTGCTTTCTGTTTTCCACAGGTATTTATTGCTGATCAAAAATGAAACTATCTCAGTACTTGCTTCTTGAGAGTTCAGCCATTATGATCTATAACAGCTGATTAGGAATAATTTTTACTGGTAAATGGGAATAAAGTACAAATGAATATTTAGAGGATGCTACAGCTTATGTGAAATCAAAGGACAAATAACACAATATATGTGTATTTTTTTAGTTTTTAAAAAAGAAACACAGAAGAGACAAAGCAGACATGAATAAAATGAATAAAGCAGACATGAATAAAATGGCTGATGCCAGGCCAGAGATGGAGGAAACAAAGCCTAGAACATTACATTGCATCAGAAAGTGAGCATGGGGAGTAGGTACGCGGGGTAGAAGAATTGAGTGGGGAGAATGATTAGTAACACTTCTCAGAATCTATTTTTGTATAACTCTGACTTTTGGAACCCTATTATATTTTATAATAAAAGAAACCAACAAGACCAATGGGGAAAAAAATGAAAATAAAATAAAAATAGAAACATTTCAAATAAATAACATCCATACTAAAAGGGGAAAAATAAAGAACTAACCCAAGTATTTTTTTTTTTTTTTTGTACTGGAGATTGAACTCAGGGGCACTTGACCCTGAGCCACATCCCCAGCCTTATTTTGTGTTTTATGTAGAGACAGGGTCTCACTGAGTTGCTTAGCGCCTCACCATTGTTGAGGCTGGCTTTGAACTCGCGATTCTCCTGTCTCAGCCTCCCTAAGTGCTGGGATTACAGGTTTGAGCCACCATGCCCAGCTAACCCAAGTATTTTTTTGACCACACTTTTTCTATGTATCTCCAGTCCAAAGAAAAAAAGAACTATACAAATATTTATAGTAGGCTCATTTTTCATTGTGAGACAGGGCAGCAAATCTTCATTTTAGGCTTAAGCAAATTAATAAATACACTGATGATAATGAGAACAATATTTCTCACTGTTGGTGAGGGGACTTACAAATATGGAAGAGGGAAGAATAAAAATCAAACCTATAGGAGCTGGGTTGGAATTAAAGCTATCCATATCTATCTACACTTATCTATCCCTTTCTTAATCACCACACCTATGTGTATCTATCTAGATATCTTGCCTACCTTTGTCCAAGGAATTAAAACACTAACACCCAACTATAATCAATAGACCCAGCACCCAGATGCTCATTTCTAATATATTTATCCTGTGAAAGGAACTAGAAATTCTAGGAAAAATGGCTGATGCCAGGCCAGAGATGGAGAAAACACAGCCTAGAACATTACATTGCATCAGAAAGTGAGCATATATAAGTGAGTGTAGGAGAAGGGAATCTTTTCCTTACTGTGGTGTCTGCTAACATAGAAGAAAGGATGGAATTAAAAATGTCATCTGGCAACCAGCTTACTAATGAATGACTCAGGTAAGAATAAAAGTGAAAAATTAGTATATTTAACAGTATCTCCTCATACATTATGTAATGAAGAAGAAATACTACTATAGAAACCTGTCATATTCCACATTAAGTAAATGATCAAAGATAATGTCACCAATAATGGTACCAAAAAGCATAATGTGCCTTCTGATACCATATTCTGCTATCTATATGTGTGTGTGTATATACATACTCAAAAATATATATACACTCATAATATACATATGTGTATATATATGTACACTCAAAATACATATATTCTGAATTTATTAATAAGAAAGACAAAGGAAGCCAAAATTGAGAAACATTACATAGAATAAATGTTCTAAGCTCTTCAACAATATCAATATCGTAAAAGACAATGTAGGTTCAAGGAACTGTTTCAGATTAAAGGAAAACATCAAGAGGCAATAATACAATTTATGTAGCTAGGATGGATTCTAGATCAGGAGTAAAAGTAATGCTAAAGAACGTTATTTGTACAACTTACAAAATTTGAAGTGGACCATATATTATAACATAAATTTATCAGTATTGAATTTCCTAACACTGATATCTCTGTACTGTAGGTTTTTTTTCATATTTTAATTTATGTATTTGTTGGATTTAGGTTTACATGATATCAGAGTGCAATTTGATTCATTGTACACAGATGGAGAATAACATTTCATTTCTCTGGTTGTAAGTGATATAGAATCACAACACACATGCAGTCATATATAAAGCTAGGGCTATACTATAGTTTTTTTTTAAATATTTATTTTTTAGTTGTAAGTGGACAGAATATCTTCATTTTATTTTTATGTGGTGCTGAGGATCGAACCCAGTGCCTCACGCATGCCAGGCGAGCACGCTACCACTGCGCCATAATCCCAGCCCCTATACTATAGTTTTGTATGTGAATATATCTCTTTTTATAAAATGCAAACTACAATATTCAGAAATAAAGGGTGAGGATGGCAGTCACTATCAAGTAATGCATAAAAAGTGTACATATATATACATAAATGTATATATTTACACGATTTACATAGCCTTAGGTATAAATTTATATTATACATATTTTATAGAAAGAATGATAAAGCAAGTGGGAGAATGAAAACAAGTGGTGAATATGAGTAAATGCTATTTAGAATTTCTTTGTGCTATTCTTGCAACTTGTCCTTAAGTTTAAATTATATCAAAATTTAAATAGCACAAAAAGAAACTAAGAAAATAAATGTATACCTATTTCCATCACTACTACTGGGAAACTTTAAAAGATCTAATTTATTTTCTTTTATTACTAAAACAGTTTCCCTATTACAAAGTACATTATGCAGCGAGATCTTACAACTCACAATTTTTGCACTTTGCTATTTGCATATGCAGCCTGACAAGTAAATAGTTTCACATGCTGATTTATTTACTTATTTTTCTATCTGAAATTTAGATTTACAGAATGAATTTAAAGTGGAGCTATAAAGAAAGTAAACATGTATTTAATAGGTTTTGCAAAAGAAGCTGGAAAATACACAGAAGTGAAATGAAAAATATATATGCATATATTGCATTTATATGTAAACATGCATACACACTCATATATATTACAAAGAATAAATTTTATATGACTGGCAATCACAGGTAATAGTACACTTTAGCATTCTTACAGCCACATAAAGTAAAATACTTGTAAATGAATTGTTGAAAAATCATTTAGGAAAAATGACTGTTAATGAAATCCAATATGATATTATCAACTGCAACTAATTTAGGGGGTTTAAAAAGAAATTGCTATTATCTTTATATTGCCTTTATTATTTGATAATGAATCTAAAATAATTTATAGGAATTTTTATAAGTTCATACCTGACATTAGTCATACTAATGATATTTTCTCTAAGAGAGTTTTATGTTTGTGAACAGAAAAGTTTTCTCCCACTGTCATTTATAGGTCTGACATAGTAGATCTGGAAGCATGGAAAAATGGCTGGGGAAAGTAAAATTTAATATGTTGATTTATTATTCCTTGGCCTCATTTTGATTCTTTTACACTATTTTGACTGATTGCTGTACAGCTATTCCCCTGTTCTTTAAAAAGTTGGGTGGTATTCATGGTATAACAATTTGAATCTTTGAGATAGATAATTGTATTTTACACAGTTCAATGCTGTTAAACAAAAAGGTTAATAAAGCCAGAGAAAGGATATATTTTGAATATATTCCACCAAAATAATGCACATAATTTCATGACTGAAAAAATAAAACTGATTTTTTTCTTTTGGTGTTGGTTCCTTACATGCTTTGGTTAGTTTAATTAATTATTAAATTTATTTATTTTATAATATACAGTTATCATTTTTGTAGGTAAAAAAAGTTGATAGAGTATTGATAATTGTATTTGATTCAGTCAATTTTCTGATGTCATTTTGATACTGTTTAAACTCATATGCAAGGTTTATAATTTTGTCAGTGTATTTTATATTTCACATTTAACAGTATCCTCAAGCACTTATTGAATATAAAACTGTAAATTTGAACTGTTTGATTCACATCAAAATCCAATTCTTATTTTCATATGTCTAAGCTATATAATGGATGCAAAACAACATTAGTAGTAGGACTGGATTGTGGCTCAGTGGTAGAGCACTTGCCTAACATGCTCAAGGCACTGGGTTTGTTCCCCAGAACCATATAAAAAACTAAACAAAATAAAGGTATTGTGTCCATCTACAATTAAAAATATTTTCTAAAAATAACATTAATAGAATCCTAACTAGGTCAGAACTTAGATAACCTGGAATTCAAGTGTGGTTATGTTAATGAAGTCACTTATCAAAAATCAGTTTACTTATCTATAATACAAGGCCAGTGAAAGCTGTCTTAGTAAAGAGAAGAAAAAAGATGCAGAATAAGAAGTGCTACAAAAATGTAAAACTAAGTCTATTATTTCAATATCTTCTTATATTAATTGTGATGAAAATTTATTGGTAAATTTTTAAACAGATTTTTATCATTCTCCAAATTCACCATAGATTTTTGTGGAGACTTTGGTTCTTAAACAAAACAAAGCAATTGTCTCTATTGATCTAGTACTCTTTTAAATCACAGTTCCCACTGTAATAATAAAGAACATTCTGAATGATGAATGTACTAAATGGTGCATTGATTTCCTAAGAACAATAATCACTCAATAATGTTCTCTGTAGCATATAATCTTAGATATTTCAACAATCAAGTGAAAATTTTTCTGCGTGTGGCCATGAAATTTGATGTAACAAAATTGTTTTTTCAAAACAAAATTTTGATTTTTTCAAAGAACAGTTTAATTCAAATAATCTGTATTTTTTTTTATTTTATAAATTGAACTTTCAGAAAAATTTAGACTACTTAACAATGGTTCTTTTTAAGACTTCCAGACACATAGTCCATGTGTCCTAGTGACCCCCAGTCAGTTACAGTACAATAGTAAGAACACAATTTTTATTTTTCCCCAACCAAGTGACAAGGCATTTCATGCTGTGAATATCTAACACTTTGCTTTGACAGCTAGGCACATATTTATATTTTCTGCTATTTTAGTCAGGGAATAGTTCAACATTGTCTCAGTTGATTTAGTGCCAACTCAAGTCAGTCTTTAAATATTTGTCCAGGTAACTGGACCAAGAATACTTGGTGAAGACTTGTCACAAATTACAGTGATGTTCTTTACTCTTTGAATGGTTTTGGTTGGCAGAGGTGATGTTGAACAGACAGTAGATAAACAACACACAGATCCACTGAATTGTAACGCTGGGAATATTAAATAAACTGTGTCGTGTGATACACTTCACTAGAGTAAAACCACTGAAAAGACTTTACTCTCTGGAATTTAAAACAAAGGAAAAGAAAAGAAAAGAAAAAGAAGAAGAAAAAGGAAAAAACACAGGAGTATAGCAAATAGAGGGACATGGATAAAAAGTTTTAAATTACATTTGATTTTAGGAAATAGGGTATAAGAATATTCAAGTCTAAGTCGAGAGAGAGAAAATAGCTTGGATCTCAGTTAACTAATAGTCAATAGACTTACCAGGCAGTTATTTAGAGACAGTATTAAATTAGTAGTAGTAGTAGTAGTAGTAGTAGTAGTAGTAGTAGTAGTAGTTGTAGTAGTAGCATTGGTACTGGGAATTGAATCCTGGGGTGCTTTACCTCTGAACCACATCCCCAACTCTTTTATTTTTTATTTTGAGACAGAGCCTTGCTAAGGTGCTGAGGCTGGCCTTGAACTTTTGATCCTCCTGCCTCAGCCTTTCCTGTGACACTGCCTGGCTCTAAAATTACAATAAACACTATAACAACAGAAAATTCAGAAGATAAAGCATTAAAGGAAGTGTACAGAAAGGAAAGGATTTCTGACTTATAATACTATTTCTAGTTCAGATTTCAGACAATTTTAATGCTTAGAAATTGAGGAAAGGTTTTCTTTTCCACATTTCAACACAGACCCAATGGAATACTCATTACATATACAAATTTCTTGCTTTCCTACTTTTATAATTACTTCTTGGCCTTCTAATTATCCTTGTTTGGGGCCTGGGTTATATAGCTGATTAGTGATTTCAGAGTAAGCATATTTCAACTTATAACTGATGATCCATGTTAAAGTTGTGACCAGCTATTGTAAATATCAGTACCTATACCCCATTTACCTGAGTGGCTCTAATGATCAAGGTTCTTGTGCTTCAAATTTCAGAACAGAATTTTACTATATAAACTCAAAAGACTCTTAAAATTCTAAAATTATATTGTTCTTGAGAAGAAAAGTTCGTTGGACCATAGTTTGGTATACTCTAACCACTTACAGCAAGTTGGTAAAAGCAATTATAAAGGAACACAGTATGCCACCCACGATGCCACTTTGGCATAAAAATTATTTGAGCCAAAGGCAACTGAGAATCTGAAGATGGAAAAGAGAGAGAGAGAGAGAGAGAGAAGGAGAAAGAAAGAAAGAAAAATAGCTCTGAAGATGTCAAAAAGGAAAAAGAAAACAGCTTTGCCCTGCCTCTCACCATTTACCTTAAATTCGGCTCAGGCTCAGATTCTTACCAACCGGGAAACACAGAGAAGAATCGACATAAAAAACCTTACTAAAACAAGACTTATCTTCCATTAATTTCCATTTATTTTTCTTGCTACCATTTGCCACTTATGAAAGTGTATACCCTTTTCCTCTGACCCATTACTTCTCTGTTAGTTGTACTGTGCTTTATTAAGATCCTATATAAACCTCAAATCCTAACCAACCCTTTGAGTTCCTCACCACAGAATTCTGCCTACATCTACATATGCTGCATGTGTCAGTAAATGGTTTTTGTGTTGTTAATCTGTATGTCTGTGTAATTTGTAGGGCCCCAGCAAGAGAATTTAGACAATATAGGGAAAAGTTGTGTTTTTTTCCCCCTAACCTACATGGTTATGATACACTGGTTTAATCTTGAAATGTTGGCTATATTATCAAGGGAATGAAGATAATAGATTGAACTTCTGATTCGTTAATATTTAAGTGAAATTTCAAACTTTTTCAGTCAATAGCATTTCACTGTTTTGAGTGATAAAAGAGATATGAGAGAAATAACAAAGCCTTTAAGGAGAAAAACAATGTATTGTAGGAATAAAACTGTCAGGGGTAAATGTTTACACATGATGTTTTTTAAAGCAACTTTAATTGGGTTATATTTACGGTATAGCTCAAAATCATCCAAGGCAAGCAGTCATGTTGAAGGAGAAATTGTTCATTCAAGAATGACACTTCCATTTAGGGAGGCTGAGACAGGAGAATCGCAAGTTCAAAGCCAGTCTCAGCAATGGCGAGGCGCTAAGCAACTCAGTGAGACCCTATCTCTACATAAAACACAAAATAGGGCTGGGGATGTGGCTCAGTGGTCAAGTACCCCTGAGTTCAATCCCCAGTACCAAAAAAAAAAAAAGAATGACACTTCATTGAAAGCCTATTGAGTGCAAAAATGGGGCTATAAACCCAGACTAATACGTCAGAATCCTAAGTCAAATATGAAAGACACAAGATGCTTCAAGAATGGTAACATGAAGAACAATAAAGCTTTCCTAGCTCAGGGGTTCTCAAACTTGAGTTGCATCAGAGTCACCTGGAGTTTTTGTTAGGTCACAGACCATTGGGTCCCTCCTCCAGAATACCTACTTAAGTCTGAGATGTTAACTCAAGATTTTTTACTTCCTTAAAATTTATCTTGTGGGCTGGGGATATAGCTCAGTGGTAGAGTGTGTGCCTTGCATGCACAAAGCCCTGGGTTCAATCCTCAGCACCAAAAAAAAAAAAAAAAAGAATCTTGTGAGATACATATTGTTACAATATAATCTTCCTTTTTATTGTGAAGAAAATAAGGCTCAGAGTATTGAACATGTCCAATAGATCAAAAGGCTTACTTTTGTTAAAAGAATGATTCCAACATATTCTTTTCTCGTTTATAAGGAAAAATGTTATTTGGAAACATTGAAAACATTTTCCTCTTTACTCTGGTTCTGTAACAATCAAGAACTATTTGGCTATGCAATGAGACTGAGGAGCAGAGTTTCCTATGGAGTTCCTGTGTCTCATTTGGACAATCCATTTGGATTATGTATTCGGAAGAGTACATAGAAATTCTTGATTTGGAAACACCTACTTGAATCAATACAAAAATTGTACTATCCTTCCCAGCAAAGAAAGGGAATGGACTATTGATAAGTAAAACTATGAAGAAATACCACAAATATCAAATATTATTCTGAGCAAAAAGATCCTGCACATATTATAATACACTGCATGCTTCCATATTTTTGTGGTTCTAAAGTTTTATACCATGAGAAAATGAGACTGGTGTTATGGGAATGACTGAATGGACTCAGAACTTCCAGAGGTGATGGAAATGTTCTTAGCTAAACAGGCACAGGATTGCATGGAAGGACTCTCTTGTCATTCATTTAAGAGGTTTGTGTTTCAATAGATGCAAATTTCATCTGGAAAATTAGCAATACTAGGGAGTGTAAGAAGATGTACAGAAAAGACAAAAATGGTAGAATATAGATAGCTGATAAAACTGGGTGGAGGATATGGAATGGTTGTTTTACTATTCCATTTACTTTGTTTATATTAAAAGCCAAACAAACAAGATTAATAATACCTTCTGGAAATTTTGGTTGTTCTAATCTACTTCTTTAGAGCTTAATCACCTTTATTTTAGCTAATAAAACAATTCTTAAAATTGAAATCAGATGAACTTAGATTAGTTTATCTAATAATTGACAGTGTTATAGGGTATTAAGTCACATGCTTGGTTCATGTTGGACAAACTATTATTTGTAGTTTTCAATTCATAACACACAACCTACATTCTCTTCTCCTGCTCCCCTCAGAAAAATACTTATGGTGCTTTGAATTATTTTTTTAAGAAAATCAATGTAACCACAAGATACAGAAATACTGAGAATATTTCAGGAGGGAAGGAATAAATGAATCAGAAGCCAGAGATATAAATCACTGCAGTTAGAGCGTTTCTGGGTACTGCAAAAAGGTTCATATGCAAAATGGAGATAACTTTACCATCAGCATTATATTTATAAAGAAATTTTTAATGGGAGAACTATATAAGTGACATTGAGTAACATAGTGGATGATATTATTTATTGTACAGATATGTCATAATTGGAACTAATGAATCTGGCTTATAATTTTGCCTCAAAAGGTATATAGTCATCCACCTTTGTTTGAAAATGTAGGTAACAAGTGTGACTGTTCACATTGTAAAAATTTTTCTTTCAAAAAGTATTCTAAAAGAATGATGCAGCCGAGTGCGGAGACTCATGCCTGTAATCCCAGTACTTTGGAAGGCTGAGACAGGAGAATTCCAAGTTCAAAGCCAGCCTCAGCAACGACAAGGCACTAAGCAACTCAGTGAGACTCTGTCTCTATATAAAACACAAAATAGGGCTGGGGATATGGCTCAGTGGTCAAGTACTCCTGAGTTCAATTCTCAGTAGCAAAAATAAATAAATAAATAGGAGTGATGGCAATAGAAAATCATTATTTGTTGGACATAATAGTAGTAATTGTAATAGAGAAGAATCACTGATGTTTCCTCAAATTTGTGGCAAAAGGTAGTACGAGGAAAATGATATTTATGGTTTTATATCATCTTCTAAGATAACCATTAATTACGAAGGAAGAAAATATCAGCAGAGAAAATTGGCAAACACCGACACAACCTATGGATCAAGATTATATTCTACAAAAT
The DNA here is from genome assembly GCA_004024805.1 of Geosciurus inauris. Lineage (NCBI taxonomy): Eukaryota > Metazoa > Chordata > Mammalia > Rodentia > Sciuridae > Geosciurus > Geosciurus inauris. The sequence goes on from PVHX01001756.1 coordinate 118,005, forward strand.
AACAGGCCAATATTCTTCAAGTGTTAAAGTAATAAAAATGACTGATAAAACATTCCATGTTGGAGAAGACTAAGGAAAAAGAGCAAATAAATGCAGGATGAAATTTCAAATTAAAATACTAGACAGTTAAAAGTAAACAACTTGGAGAAATTTGAATAATGTTTGTAATTAGTTAATAACAGTGTTGATATTGATTTTATGACTTTGACAACTGTACTTAGGAAAGAGCATATTCAAACAAGTATACAGATTCCATACATTACACCTGCAACATTTCATAAGTTTTAATTATTTCAAAATAAAAAGTTAAGAAAAAGAAAGAAAGCATTCTGAGAGTGTTTAAGACTTTGTCCATATTTTGTCAGATGTGACTAAATTCTGCACTTATGAAATTACCAAGACCAAGAAACTTAAAGGGCAAATGTTATCAATTAGACAACTTACCAAAATAAGCAGAATACTCTTAAATTTTCTGTTTTCATTTCAGCCCATTGAGTTGCCAAAAAGAGCTGAAAAATATAGCCTCCTGAAGTGGAGGAACTATGATTCGGGGCAGTGAAAGAATTTGCAAATGAGAGAGCTGGACTCATTTTCAGTGATGCCTAGAAATTGTAGATGGACAATGACGAATTCTAATTCAAAATTAAATAACAAAATAAGGGACTGTACATATTACAGATCGGTAAGTTTCCAGAATATTTTTTTTAACATGGAGTAAAGGGATACTTTTGTAGCAGATGACAAAGCCGTAATCAGTAAAAGAAAATAAATAATAAATTATAATTCTTAGTTGACTCAACTTACTTGTCTCTTGGAGAAAGTTACTAGCTGGAGAAAAAACAGCTGTGGATTTGAGTAAAATTAATAGTAAAGTCTTTTGTGATATTTTGAGAAAAGAAGGGAAAATATTGGCAGAAAATATGAATAATTACATATTTTTGATGAGTTACTGACTGAAATGTCATGTAAATGACATGTAAATGGGTTAACCCATTCCTCTCAATTGTCTGGAAGAGGGTTTGGAGAGTTTTTTTCCCCAACCATATCTTAATGAAAAGAATATTTGTCAGTGACACATCGGACAGAAATTTAATGATACAAAAATCACAGTTGTTTTTCCTCTGATACACGATCCCCACTAGTATGAACACAGCTTACCAGGATAAAATAGAATGTTTGATCCGAAGATGGCCATCTATATGCTGCAAGTGACTGGCAAACAAAAGAGGTTCTTTCTCTTAAGGAGCCAGAAAATTTGAACATATTACTCCATTGTTCTCCAGCATTTTCTCCCTGTACTTTACTAACCAAACCATGTATACTTCTAGACTCTGGACTTGGAGGCATCACAGCTGCCCTAAAGTAGCATCAGATATTTCCTGCATCTGGCCATTTGCACATTCTCCCAACCTACATGGAGTGGCCTCCCCGCATGGTGGTGATCTATTAGTCAATCAATTGTAACATAAAATATATTTGCAGTCTGTTCATGATACTATTACTTATTGAGACAAAATCTATTATAATTTACTTTAAAAAGCTTAATTCCAACAGGTTGGCAGTCTCCAATTTTAAAAAGATAAGCTATAAAATATGAAGTGGCTAAGAATTATTTGACTTCACTATCTTTTAATTAATTTAGGTAGTATGCACTTATAAATTGCATTCTTGTAATGCTTAGAAGAATAATAAGCAACAAACCTACCAACACTTGGGTAGCCAGGCGTAGAAGGGTCTCCTCCTGGATTCAGCGTCACCATGAAGTTATCATAGTTAAGATTTGCAGTCTTTGGTAAATCGCAAGGATCAACATATACAAGAACACCTCCAAATCCAGCCTTTTCCAATAAGGAAATCTAAAAGAAGGGAACAGACTTTTAAGCTATTATCATATACATTACGAGTTTATATAGCACTAGTTCATGAATGTGGTTAGATATTATGCCTCCATTTCCCTTTTCTTTTAAAATAAGCAGACACTTCAGGACTGAGGATGTAGTTTGCCTAGCAAGCGTGAAGCTCTGGTTTCAATCCCTAATACCACAAAAAAGCTAAATTCAATTAAAATTAAATTATATAAGCAGGCACTCCAGAGTGTCTAATCATTGAGATCACAGATGATTTTTCTACTCATCCCCTGTTTCCTTCCTCCTCATCTCTAATATTTAAGTAGAATTCCTATAAAGTTTGCATTTAATGTCAGTTGACTGCTTATGGAATTTATCACTCCTTTTTTTTTAAATGTCTAGGTAAATTTAGACTTTCCAATTTTGCAAGATTAATAGAGGAACACTACACACAAGATTCTACTTTGAAAAGGACTGTCCTGACCACTCTTATATCCTTCCCTAGAGCAGAAATCACTGCAGTGTTGTGATGTATTTCTTCCAGGGCTAAGCCTGTCATACCAGTTGTTAAATTGTTAAAAGACTTTTACACTTTTTGGAAAAGAGCCACAGTTCTGACTCTTCCAGAGACCCCACTATAGAGTCATCCTGGTTTCTGCCCTGGATTCCTAGCCAGACCTGCCAGATAAGGCGACTAAGGAATTTACACATAACCCAGTGAGAGGCGTCCTTTTGAATGATCAGCTTCTGCACTGTCCCTGTCATTAAACATTTTGGAAATAGCCCCTGATTACTGCCTTTGGAAATATTTAATGTAAAGATTTCTCTCTGTTCTTTAGTAAGTACACAATACATAAGTATAATGGGACAGATGAACTTGACACCATCCAAAGTTCTCTTTATCTTAGCTTGTTAAATTGATTTTTTTTTTGTTATGCCTCTTAGTGTAACTTACCTGATCGTAAGGAACAATAATCATGATTTGCTGATTCTATTTGTTTCCCATGAGAGAGGAAAAGCAATTAAAGGGCATTAAAGGAATAAAAGAAACTAAGACTAAGGGTCATATTGAGAAAAAGCAGTTAGTGGTCATTGTGTGACTTTAGTATCTATACTTCACTTCTCAATTATTGCTTATGCGGCTTATTGAGATTTGCAGTTGACTTAGCAAGGCAATAGCTGTGGCCCTAGTTGGAACCCTCCTTGAGGGCAGAGATCATGCTTATCTTCTCCATCACTGGACAACTTGCATTTAAAAGAATATAGTGAGCAACAAGAGAATGCATGAGTAGGTGTAGGTGAGGCACAGCAGCTATTCTTAAAGAAAACAGAAGCCTGAAAACAATACTTATATACACATATACTTGAAATAATAAAACATAGTTTAACATACAACATGATCTTAACTGCCAAAGAAAATAAAAGAATCTGATATAGAATATAATTATGCCATATTAATGGTATCTGTCCTACTCCTTTAAAAATGTTCCATACCTTACAATTTTTAGTGTAATAAATAAGAATGGATTATTTTTATAACAAAAGACTACCATTGAGAATCTAAGTAAGGTATAATTGATGCACATTTGCCTTCAATAATAAGCCACTCAGATGAGATTTCTGTTATTATTTTCCCCTTGGTGTTTTAATAAAGAAGACGGAAGAATTTAAAGGGAGAGGAGGAATGAAAAAATGGAAAAAGAATATGTGAATATGAGGGCCAGATTTAAGGTTACTGTTCAAACCTCACCATCCTCACCACTGAAGTCTTTAGGGAGGGCTTCTGATGTTACATGCTGAAATAGCTATTCTTTTGGGGGGGAGGCAGCGGTACTGGGGATTGAAGCCAGGGTGCTTAATCACTGAGCTACATTCCCAGCTCTTTTTATTTTTTTTATCTTGAGACAGGGTCTTGCTAAGTTGCTGAGGCTGGCTTTGAACTTGTTATCCTCCTGCCTCAGCCTCCTGAACCACTGGGATTATAGGTGTGTGCCACGGCACCCAGCTGGAATAGTTATTCTGCTTGTTATAGGAGAATAAATCAAAAATAATACTTCTTTGGAATATTAGAAATATTATCTTTTATTACTAAAGCAATTCATGATCATTAGAGAGAAAAAAGATATAGGCAAAAACCAAAAGTTAGACAGTTTCCTTATATATCAAGAGATATTTAGCATATATATGTGTAGACCCTTTTTTTTCAGGGCTTATGCACAAAAACACATACACTTAGAAAATAAGACCAAGATAATACTCTGTGCAATCTTATTCATTTATTTAACAATATATAAAAAATATCTGTCCTTGTTAAGTACATTTTATATAATTTTAATACCTGTCAAATATTGTATATGTAAAAAATACTATACATGGGTGATCAAGTGTTATTTAATCAATCTGTAATGATCATAAAAAGCATTTTATGTTATATTGTAATAAACTTCCTTGTAGCTAAATCTGCACAGATATCTACCTCTATGAAATGTATTTCCATTGGTGAAATGTCTAGGTAAAAATATTCCTGTCTTTATGAGTTTTGGTAACCGAGTTTTACCAGGTATATGTGCAAGTTCAGTAATCAAACCTTATGTGTAATTTTGCCTTTTATGGTTTCAGTTCCTCTCTGTCAGCTATGGTCCAAAAATATTAAATGGAATATTCCAGAAATAAGCAATTAATACATTATAAATAGCATGCCATTCTGAGTAGCATGACGAAATCTTGAGTCATCATGTTCCATCCTGGGAAGTGAATATCCCTTTGTCCATTTGGGAAGTGAATCATCCCTTTGTCCAGTCTGTCCAGGTCTATACTCTATTCACTTGTTACTCACTAAGTAATCATCCTGAAGATCAGGTTGACTTTCACAGTACCACAATCTTGTGTTTTAGTAACCCTTATGGAGTAGCCTAATTACAGTAATTTCAGAATGTATAGTATTAATATTTTATTAGACATGATGCAAAGAAATTGATAGATTTAGGATCTATACATTAAATTTCTTCTGAGCAACTGGACTATTCCTTTTTTCCTTTTCAGAGCTAACTTAATATTACCATGTGAAGTGCTAGTTTTATTTTTCATAACTATTTCACCTAAAATATGCTGCATATGTGACAACTGCAAAATCACGTAAGGTTAAATAAATACTGCGATAATGAAGCTATCAACATTCTATCTATACTGGGAATACTTCTACTCTAATGAACACTTCAACCAGTATTTCATTTGCCGAAGAGAAGTTAAATATTGTGCAAATTTACTAAAAGTGTTATCCCAAATGTTTACCAGTGATATTACTAATCCTTGCATAGTTCAAAAAATATATTTCTCTCATGATAGGAGAAATCATTAAACCAACCTCCTACTCATATGGCTCCAACCTCTTTTATTTAACTTAAAGGACCTCTAACTCTCTTTAGTTTCTACACCAGGGTTTGTTAACTCCCTTGAAGCTATATCATACCTTTACTGCCAAGATCACCCACAAATGTACACCCACTATTTGAAGCATTTGTAATGCTGAAAGTGCACCAAGTGAAATTATATTTTGTTATGCTTTCCAGGAATTGGAAGGATTTGGTTAGTAAACTTGTTTCGAGCAGGAGCCTTACTTATCATTTCATCCTATCTACTCAGTGCCTAAAAGACTACCTAGACCAACATGATGTATTTTATTATTTGTTGAGTTTTTGACAAAATGAGTATATGTACCAACTAACAAATGAAATAATGCATAAGCAAATATGGTACAAGCATATACCATACTGCATATGGTACAGATATATTATATCAATGTTATTTTGCTCTGCTATTCATACCCGCTGAATGGAAAACTTGAAATAGATTTTTTTTGTGGCATCTTATATGCATAATTAGAATGCAAGTGTAAGTATTAAGCCAGCTTGCTTTAAAAATTCAAGAAAACATTCAATTAAATGTATGTTATATTTTATCCTTCTTTAAAAATACATAATTAAAAATAGGGCTATTCTGTATTGATTTTTGCTCTGTTCTGTTATCTAAGAGTTAGAGACAGGTGGAAACTAACCCAATGGGGTGTGACATTGTGATTTGGTCCCACTGACAGGGTCTTATATAAATGTCTTTGGTCAGTTTCAAGGTGGCTGATCCCATATTTCTTTCTATGAACCATATTAATACATTTCTCCTTGTGTAAAGTATATGAAGCTAAACTCTATCAATTGCCAAATAACCACTTCCAAAATAAATGGTACAACCAATCCATGAACAACAGAGCAATTATTATTGAAAAATCCTTAAAGAACTTTAAACTTCTGGGAATTATTTCCTAAGGATAGTGTTTTGGTAATTGAGCATGGTCAAACTAGGTCTTTATCCTATTATCTTGGACAAGCAATATCTGGGTACTAGGTGGCTGCACGGTATTTAGAAATTCAGGAGTAATCATTCAAAAGAAAACGAAAAAATCAGGAGGATAAAAGAGAAAGGCCCCTGCTCTGATTCTTGCTATTTAAATTCTCTATTTACTCACTTCTATTCTTACTTTTCACCCAAAATATCTCTTCTAGTCCAGAAGGAGGAGGATGTCATTGTCATTCATATAATTCACTTATTCATAGTATCAAGGAAGGGTATATCATTTGATTTGCACAGCTGGACTTTAATTCATTCACAGTTGCTCCTGAATGGTCAATACATGCTTTTGAACCAATTAAATGTTAGCCCTGCTCTGTTGATTTTCACAGGTCAGAATGAAGGCATGACATCTGTGAACTGCCACCTGTGTAACAAATGCCAAAATAAGAACCTTGTGTTTTTTCCACCATTTAAGTTCTTTACAGCATTCATCCAGTATCAGCAACATCATCTGAGTTTCATCGTCCTCATATGGGGGAAAAAAACTTAACAACTTAAGTTAAATATAACGTAACAAGAAAACATTAGTTTTACAGATAAAATTAAGGCCTATTGTCGTGTATTGAAATTTTAGGTCTTAGCACACATTTGAAATAACTAACATCTGGAGGCAGAACTTTACAGAAGTAATCAAAGTTAAAAGAGGTCAAAAGGGTAAACTCTAGTGTAATATGATTGGTACTCTTATGAGAAGACAACCCAGAAGAACAGACACTAAGAATAAGTCATGTGAAGTCACAGGGAGAGGGTGGCATTTACAAACCAAGGACAAAGGCACCAGAAGAAACCAACAATGCTATCACTTTGATCTTGGACTTCTAGCTCCAGAACTGTAAGAAATAAATTTCTGTGCCATAAGCTACCACATCTGGCATTTTGTTATGGCAGCCCTAGCGAATGAATATGCCTATATATATATATATATATATATATATATATATATATATATATATATATCCACAAAAATTCAGGAATGTAATTTTGATTAGAATCTAAGTCTTCTGAGTCAATTTTTAGCCAAATCATCAAATATTTATTGTACCTGTACTATGGGTCAGGCACAATCTTTTATTTGTTGATTTTTATTCAAATGATTTGATGTAAGTCATTTCAATTCCAATTACATAGTTGCTAAAATTGGGATCAAGAAAGTTAAGAAATTGGTCCAGGGTCAGAGCTAATAAGTGATAATGCCACAGATCAAACTGGAGTTGTCTGAATTCAAGTCTGGTGATCTTTCCATAAAGCACGCCTTTTCTTTCAATTATATGTTCATCCTTTACAAAGACAAATAGATTGGCTAAGGGGTGAATTTATAAAACACATCAGATGTTTCTTGCTGTGATCTGCTTTCTGAGAAGACACTGAAATCAATACTGTGAGAATTATATGCCTATTTGTCTAGATTGTTAAGAGAAGACCTGGATTTGTGCAATGGTACTGTCATATGGGCTAATTCTTATTAAAAAAAAAGATTGAGATATTTTAGATTAAAGATTCATGACTATCACAACATAAAAATAAACTTTTGAAATGTGAATCTAATATTTTATAGTCAATTATTATTTATTTAAATTAAATAGTTCTGACATGAAAATAAAAATGATGACAGATTTCTTGAGCAGATATTTTTTAACTCAGATGTTTAAATTTTATGTTATCCTTCTTTCCTGAAGTTATTTTTTCTATTAGTATGTTTGTAGAGCAGTTGTTTTCTTATGTATTATATTGTGAAGATGCCATTAAAAGAGATTTGTAAGGTTCCTGCTTCTTGGTTATATTTCAGAAATAAATTCTCATTTTTTTGTTAGTTACAATTTTAAAAAAATACTAGTAAAGTAGGGAAAATTCACCATAACTAAACAGACGATATTCAAAGTATGATCACATTACTCTTCTTCAAAATCACTGAACACCTTAACTTAGAATTTCAAACTGTTTTACTTGATGTATCCAGTTATTTAAACAGTTCTAGTGAGATTAATAAGACTAAATGGCCTCTGCTTTGTCAAGAAAAAAATCTTGAAATCACTCATTAAGTTCAAATTGCTGCAGATGTCTGAAAAAACTATTTTGACTTTTATCATTACTATTCAGGAAGGAGGGAGAAGAGAAAAGGAGGAAGGAAAATAAGGTGGGTTGGAGGAAGAGGAATAGAGGGAAGGATCTCCTGTTTCATAGTATATCCTTGTTTGTTTAGTTTTCATTCTACTTTAAACTAATATTTCATTGTAGCCTCATAATAGCACTCTGCAATTATTCTTATTTCACAAATGAAACAAACATGACATAAAGATTACCAGATTAAGACCACAGAGTTAATTAACAACAGATTTCATACTGGAGAAATGCTCATTATTTTCTTGTGCTTTTCTCATGTAAAGATATACTGCTTCCAAATAATAAGAAGAAATAATAATGTGGCTTTGCAAATTTTGTTTTATTTTTTAAATTTATATCAAATTATTTGACAACTTTGTAAAAGCCCAATCTTTAAAAATATGGCATTGCTTTTCCAACTGTACCTTCAAAACACTGAGGAGAATTTTATATTCTATTTTTCTACCCTTTAGTTCTTTCCATGGAGGATCCACATACGTAGCATGGACATATTGGAGTTTCAAGGTTAAGCATACATGGCCAATTTGGAGATCAGAAAATAATCCCCTCAGTCCTTTTTATTTGCAGAGACAAGAGAAAAAACAGTGGTGGAGGTGTTTTCCTCTGTTAAGGGGACTCGAACTCAAAGAATAAAGGTCTTTGGTCTTTATCAATTTCACTAATATGATTATATAATTATGTAGTATCAGTTTAAATAAACCATCATTAAGGTGGTTCTTGAATTAAGAAGGTTAAAGGGCATTAATATTAAGAATGCCTCTAATAAGATTCTATTCTTCATAGCTAATAATTAGGGTAGAAGGAAGCCAAGCTGATTTCTTTCCATCTCTAGACCCGCTGCTGCTTTTGAACAAAACAAATGTTGTTCAAAAGTAACAGAAAAGGGGATTGGCATTACGTAGAGAGAAAAGTTAAGCTCCAAAGACACTAAGATTCTGATATGGCAACTTACAATTTTTAGTGCCTATACATGTGAATACATGAGATAGAAGAAGAGACAGAAAATGGGGAGATAGAACTGAACCTCATATATTGACATGCAAGCATTTCTGGGATTATATAATTTTCTAATTTAATAAGCAAGATTTTAAAAAAGCAAAAATTCTTCCTCATTTAGTCTTTGAAAATTGATTACATTTAAATGTGTATGATTTGCTACCAGTACTCTTAAAAGCATATTTAACTGAATTCATTATAAATGGAAAGAAATGCATAGATAGTAATTAAGAATGAAATACATCTAAAGGTATCTCAGAAATTACTTGTTGATTAGGTTTATTGACAAATAATTTTCTGATTTTTTGATATCTATAAGAATTTGCATTCAATATTTTAATTTCTACTACTTAACAAAATGACTTCTACAATTAAAATATTGAGCAGAACTCTCACAATTTTCTTCCATATAAAAGAAAAAGAATTCAGTGCCTGGATATAAATTTAACATGTGCTCTTCATTTATAGCATTATGAATGCTCTTATGAAGATAAAGAAAAGATAAAGTCAATTTTGGGCAGTATTTTTTAAACTGTAATATGTACATATAACTCTTCTCCTAGATGGATAAACATGAAAAGAATATGAAGTCTAATCAAATGAATATTACCATTATATGCATATGTCAAACTACTTTTAACATTTTGTCACAGAAAAACTTCAAATCTTCCAGTTCCTGCAAGGGTCATGTTACAAGCTATTAGCAATGCATTTGTATTGATCTAATTGTTTTTCCATAGCCTGCCTAGCAAGCAACATGGCACAAGAAAATGTCTTGGACTAAGGGTAAGATATCTTGTCCCAGAATAGCCATTAGTCAGTGGATGCTGGGCATGTCACTGAAAAGCTCTACAGTTCAGTTTTCTAATCTGAAAAAAGGGATGACCTTTGCTTGGCCAGTCACACGAAGTGACTGGGAAAGTCAAAGGCGGTAATATGTCTGAAGGATTTTGAAAAATGTAAAATGCTACATAATATGCAAGAATACTATTTTTGGCTTTATTTCTCTTTAATTAATTAATTAATTAAATTTGGTAGTGATGATGAAGAGGGAGAAGCAAAAAATGGTTTATTGTGGGAATGCAAATATTTGTCTCAGGTGGGGAATAGTGTTAGGGAAGGAAAAAAAACTTTTTTTATCCTCAAAAGAGTATCTTGATATAAAAATTAAAACATTTCATGGGTTTATTTCCAAAAGAAAATATTCATGTAAAATAAATATTATATTCTATTGTCATTCATCTATTACCAGGCTGTCTACTCTCCATTATATGTTGGATTGGAAGAACCATGAATCCTAAGGCCTTTAAACCTTTGAATTTGTCTGTATATTTTTCTATGTTACTTTACATTTTTAACATGATTCTATTACCTATAATATTAACATATCTTTTTATAATTAGTATAGTGATTTATTACATTTTCCTTGCCAATCAATGACATACTCTTTTTTATCACATTATTTATTTTTCTTCATTTAAAAAAAGAAATCTACTTCACAGAGAAACACTTTTATTATCCTTCTTGAAATTAATTTATTTAATCATGAATGGTGAATAACAGAAAAACAGTTAAGGGACAGTATCACTTCTGGGCATGCTCAAGGATCACATATAATGGAAATGAATTACTCGTGGCTTCTTCTGGTGGGATACAAATCAGATGAATACTTTGTGTAAAAAATTGAATTGAAAAAGATAGAATTTCTTTTTCTAATTTCATTGATTGGAAAGATTCTCGGTTGCCAAAAAAGAGAGTGCTTGTTTCTTTTCCATGAAGTTTATAGATCACCAGTTGTTACTTTTGCGATCTAGTCTGGCAGAAATTGACAGGGACTTTTTGCAGTAAAACCTTACTAAAGTGAAAGTCAGAGTTGCCACTTCTCCGGTCTAGAAGGGCTTTTGGTTCCCTTGAGCTTTGCTATTCTCTTTGGGGTGAAGAAATAAATTGTCTACATATATATTTTCATTCCGATCTTAGACACTGTTTGAAGAGAAAAGGTAGCAAAGGTCCATTCTGGCTCTAACGTCTCCCTTGAAAACTAGATTAACTGTTAAATCAACTTGCAACATTTCTCACCACCAGTAGATCTTTTTGGATTATCAAGTTATTTCAATGGACTCTATCCAAGGTGACTGAGGCCACACTCACTTCTCTCCACTCCCCTTCTACTCCTCTCCCTAGTAGTGCATTAGTACTGCATTAAGATACAATTCTGGGTGGAGAACACATACAGTTTAATGTCTAAGTACACAGAAATGGTGAAAAACGACACCACAGAGAGATAGCTCTCAAGTAGCACCAAGATAATGAATAGATTAGAGTAACACTGCAAGAACCAGAAACAGGTGTGAAAAATTTAAGAGGAGAAATCAGTAGTACAACTGATCTTGTGATCTAAAGCTTCTTTCAGTGTGGGTTTATCACAATGGAAATACTCTCCTTTTTTAAGAGAATAGTTTTCCACATAGAAATGTCCATCCCACATTAGTACAATTGTACGTTATTAAAGCAATAATATTTAAGGAAAAATTATATTTAAGCCAACATATCTACCTTTTCCCTAGGGATTTATAAAAACTTTATTAGCTGTAGTGCACATCAAATGGGAGTAAATAATTACTTTGTTTTTTCTTTTAATTGAATAAGTTTTGCTCATGTTGTGATAACAGGTTTATTTGAAAGTGAAAGTAATTTGTTATAGAACAGCAGCTTTTATAAATGGAAATGTCTACAACAGAACATTGTGAGATGTTTAAATATTAACCAGACATATTACTCACTTGTTACACTAAATTTCAGAAACTTAATACAAATTAAGTACATATTTTATTGCTAGATCTTGCTTTCCAGTCCTAAGAAATCCACAATGTTCAATTCTAATTAAAAATGAAATTGAACTGCAATTCCCTGGAAACAAGGGCTGATCAGACTCAATAAGCTTTACTTAATTTATTTCAGAAACAAAATAATTGAATTGTTCATAGACAAAGACAAAAATGCTTATATTGTTAAAGAAATACATGCTTCCAAATCTTCTGAATTCTATTTTTAAATGTCAACAGCTGATTGCCTATCCAATGTTTCAAGAAACTCAAGAATATTCCATTTATCTTAATCATGTATGATTTCTATTTATGTACTTCCTATGGCTGTGTATATATGACATACTTGAACTTTTTTAAATTTTAAGAGATGTAAAAATATTGCTATTTCTCATTATAATATATTTTTCTAATTAGATTTGTAGTTTTAAAACTGAGGTTACAAATGTTTGACTTGCATCATTTAGTCAATACAACTGCTCCAGGAGATTTTTAAGCTTACTTATTATTTTCTTTGTTTGTACTTTGTTTTGTTTTATTTTATTTATTTTATAAAACTGTCTTCTGGGAGGGTTGCAATTTTTCCATGGTTATGTATCTCTAGTGTGAATGCTGGGTTTAAATTCATAGAAAAATTATCTGAAGATAAAAGAGCGTACTATTCATAAAGAGCAGGGCAAATGATTCGTCACTCATTACTCTGCATTTCCAACTCTTGTATATAAGGTTTGGTTTGAGATTACAATGATCCTATCATATGTGTGGGATCTTCCTGAGATAAAAACTTCATTTTCAGAAAGAGTATTCTTTAGATACAAGGTTGGATTAAGGAGTGATGATTCTAGAATACTCCAGATAGTATCTCTAAGCAGCTCTGGACTTTTATATAACAACAGAAATGTAAATAATTGAAGTTGCCCTGTGTTAAAATGTGAACATTGGAAGTATTTCAGAAGATAGAGTTAGGCAGAAAACAGGCCTATCTGTTAAGGAGTTCATAGAAGCCACCACGGGACGGGGCAAAAGTTTTAAAATCTACTTCTCTAACAGTACCTGTCTAATGGAGATCAAATAAATAATATAGATAATATGGAAAAACAAATTGAAATAGGCACATGCAAAGTAACATTATTGTTATTAATTTCTGCAATGTACTAGAAGATCTAAGCAAAAATGCTTAAGAAAATATATGTGTATATAAAAAATTTGGATGGACTCATCAAATCAGAATATAAAAAAATGAATAATAAAGTTGAAAACATGTTTTTGCTTTAAAAGAAAACAAATGAATTATTATGTTAAAATTAGAGATGTTTGAATTGAACCAAAGGGAAAGATACCCTAGAAATGTTTTTACAAGAAACATTCTTGAAAAAATAATAAAGAAATACCTACAAATGAAGAAATAGATACCAGGCATATAAGACAAAGAAAGGATGAAAAGAGATGAAAATTTATATAAAATATTTAACATTAAAACAATAAAGATTAAACATAAATATTATATAATGATAAAATATTAAAGAAATAGATAAATTGTATGCCACTGAGTGTCCTAAGCAACATTAAGGCAAACTAAAAGCATATTAGAAACATGAGAATAAATTCTTCAATAGAATTCTATACATTTACCTCTTTCAGAATTGGACAAATTGTGAAAACAAAAATTAAATAAAGTAGAATAAAGAGGACAAAGATGGTGAGGAAGAGGAGAAAGGCAATGTAGGGATTCAATAACAACTTTAATATACAGAGAGAATTATATTCCTCAGAGAATACACAATGCCCTACATAAGCATTTTTCAACAATATCTTACAAATTTAGCCACAAACAAAATATTAAGTAATATAAAAACTAGATTTGTATTGGCCATATTGCTTACCAAAATCCAATCAATTAGAAAATAATAAGATGATCTACAAAATTAATCTATTCCTGAATAGCTTTGGAATCAGAGTAAACAAAACATCTAGAATGCAATGAAAAGTGGAATAAATAACAACGAAACTTTGGGGAAACAATGGAACCCCATACTTAGCTAAAATGTTAAAGTTATGTAGTTCACACATAGTTTACAAAGAAACAGTTTTCATTCTAAGAAATGATAAAAAGTACAAAGTTAAGTAGAAAGAGGAAATTATTTAATATGACAGCAGAAAAAATGAAATAGAAATAAAAGAGAGAAAAGCATGTAATTTAAAAATTTATGGATCTGAAGAAGTATTTTCTCACTAAAATATCTGTAAACATTAAAAATGAAACAAATTCATCATAACTGACAGCAAGTGGAAGAGTTGAGCATCTGGATAAATTAAATAATTTTAAAGCATTCTGACCATGTCCCGAAGTAAAATCAACAAAATACCCAGCAGTGGAGCATCTGGTCTGGCAGCTGCTGAACACACCCTGAGAGTTAAAACAGCCTCAACTGTACTTGGAAGCTAAAGAGTAGACTGCCAAGAGGAAGGGCCTCTGATAAAGCCAACAATGGACAGAACCAATGCCAAGTATAGGCATGTGTCATTTTGTCTCAGTTATAAAAGCCAAGTCTGCAAAGAGGAGAGTCACATAAGGTTTTAATAGAGGGTTGCAATTGCTGAATATTTAGGTCAGAAACATTGGGACGTACTGGAATAGCTGTAAATTTTCTGATTGGGAGATGATGGAAAAAGAAAAGAAAAATAGTTTCTTCTATACCTGGACAGTTAAAGACAGGAATGTTATCCACTAACAAGTTCATTCTGCAAATCCAAATGCTCATAACTCCTAATTCCATGACTGACACTGATAATGTGGTGATAATGAATATGGAGCAGCATTCTCCTTTAATTTCCCTTCTGCTTCCTCCACCTTTTGGACAAGGGATGCCATTTTTATTATTGGTTTTATAAGGAATATTTCTTGTTAAAATTATCAACAGTAAAATAAGACCAAGAAAATTGCCATCTGTATTCAGTTGTAAAGCCATATCTCTAAATTTTCTTGATTTATGTAGAATAAAAGAATTCTAATTCTATGAAAATAACCACTGTTTTGTTTTACTACCTAATACTTTTACAAGCATTTCGGGTGCAAAGTGAAAAACTTCTACTACACCCGAGCCTGCTGATCAGGGCTATCCTGTTGTACCAATAACTAATGTCTAGAAAGGAGTGCAGTGAAGCCAGGCAACAGATATTCATGAAATCAATTGAGTGGGACTGCACCATTTCAGACATGTAAAATTGTTTCACAAAAACTGCTATAATTTCCATGTCTAATCTGCAAAAAATATCATTCAGATTTATTGATATTATCTATGTTCTTTAGTAGTATGAACCCTAAGGAAATTAAAAATTAGAATAGAGGCCAAATCATTGTTGAAAAACTCTGTGTGGGGTAACTTAAGAGTAATATGATAACCCAATTCTACAGAAAATCTTAAAGAGGAACTAATAATGTATAACCATGAGATTATCTAATAAATAAATAATAAATCTAATAAATAGATTCATGTCAGTTGTAAGTACACATTTTAGGAGTTAGAAAGCAGAACACCAAGTCTTAAAATATAAGAAGTGGTTTTCTTTGTGACAATCTCCTTGTTCACACCATACAAGTCAAAACCCTCTCTGGCACCCTTAAAATCTGCATGATTGTTACACAACATAATTATTATTGATTAATTTTATCCATAGAAATAATCACCATTTATTATTTGCCTATGTCTTCACATACATTGCAGTTGTGTCTACATAGGAATGCAAAAAGATGGGTGTTACTAATTCCCTTTGATAGAACTGAGTAAAAAACTATTTCTGTCTGCAAAGCCCTTTATTTTCCTCAATAAAATGGAATGGCCTCTACACCAAGTATATACCATATGTTCTCCAAAGAAAATAGAAGTTCCATCAAAAGCTATGTCTACAGATTATTCATTACATTTGGCAATGTCTTTTGTTCTCATTAATTTCCTTATTACTTTTAATAGTTCCTTTCAATATTTCTTTAAGATATAATTATTTTCTTTCTGTTTCCTTTCTTTAATTTTCTTAAATATTTTCATTGTTTATATTCACAAATATTTATGAAACTATATATACATATATATGTATATATGTATATATATACACACATACCTCATATTTACACAGAGATGGATAAATACATAAACAAGCATAATTAATATTTGTGACTAAATTTGATTCAGGTAAGTACCAGATCTATTTCCCTGATGTTTATGAAATACTTCTCTGCTACATATTATTTTCTAACATACTATGATATAAAACATCATGTTAAAGTGTAAGTATTTTTAGTAATAAAACATGCTTAATTTTTTAAATGTATATCTTTCCTTTCTACACTGCATGCTCCATCAATGCAGTCCATATATGGGGATGAATGTGCATATTTGAGTTTTCTTAAAGAGGCATATACAGTAAAAAAATTACTATCATGAAGAATATGTAAAAAAATACAATTATTCAAAATCTAAGTCACACCTGGTCTATCATTAATTGAAGTAAACAAATAATAAAAATAAATATTAATGATCTAAAAGTTGATCTATTGAAGTACATGTCAGTAAAATGAATGTTTGCCTTTGACTCATTCTCACCTATCATTAACCTAAAATATCATTAATTTATTTCTTTTTTCTTCTATATTACTTAATTCCTGTGGTGTCACATATTTCAAATTATAATTCCTTGACTATTGTTGTAGTTATTAATTAAAGATCAGCAGAAACATTCTTAAAGGAAAGTTATAGATTACAGATTAGATAACTCAGAGTCCTCAAATAATCATAATTTTAAGTGAGAAGTTATTCCTTGATCTTCTTACCTTGAGATCAATTATACCTTTTTGCATCTCCATGATCAAATTCATTTTATTCTTTATCTTCTTGAAGTAAATTGAACTCTCTCTCATACCTCTGACTAACAGCTGGGCATTCACAAGAACAGATTTAAACAATTAAAGGTGTTCTCAACTGGAAGAGCATCTGAGTTTATTGTATATGTACTTTTTTCTTGCATTTTGTCTCAATTCAGATTCTAAGCAAAGAGCTTCAAACCCTCAGACTGTGAGAGCATCCACATTATGGAGTAATCCACAATGAATACCCACAGCAACTGGTGTTATAATTCAGAGTTAGATGTCATTCATTACTTAACAAAAGGGAGAATTATTTTGGTCCAGCAGAATTTCATCATTCGTATTCTTTTGAGTACATATCAGTAGTTATCAATTCTGCCAAATTCTTCACTTCAATAATTATTTTCTTCCTATTTCTCTTGTGCACCCATCTTTCTTATGCCAATAGATGAAATCATGGCTAATTGAATGTGCTTTAATATGTTTTCATATTCAGTGAATTTGAAATATGTAATAAAGAAATTGGAATTAATGAGTTTTTAAGAATGCAAAGCAGAAAAGACAGCTGCATGTGTTTTTGTAGTAGTATATTTAAGTTGTTCTATGTACTATGCTGATACTTACACTGGGGTAATTGCTTTCATAGAATTCATGTAACTTCAAAATAAGTATATGATGATGAGCTTCATTTTACTTGTTAAAAAATGTTCCAATAGATAGCCCCAAAGTCAGTTTAAGGGAATCACAAGAATTTAACCAAAGGAAAAAAAAATAAACAATTATTTGCACCTTATTAAGATATAAGGCATTCCTCAAAGGAAAGTTAATCTTTTAAACTCTAAAATTGTTTTCCTGGTTAGATTTAAATGATGTTATTTTATGCTAATTTACATGAATGCAGAATAAAAATGCATAGCACATAACTGAGAAAAGAACTGGACTTTACTGAAGGCTAGCCATCTGGACAGGAAATAGGAACACTGGGCTGAAAGACAGCGTGCCCTAGAAGAATTAAGGGCAGGGATTTGAGCAAACTGAGAGATCTGAAAATTCAAGGGTTTTTAAGATGAAAGGTTGGATAATACTGAACCAAGAAAAATGAAGTTCAAAAGTAATAATCAAAAAGTGTTTTTAATTATCTCCTTCTGTGAGATTCTTGTTTCAGAGGCTAAAGAAAATAATTACTACTTTTTATAATTTAATTGATTTTTATCATACTTATAAACAGTGATCTTTGTCTTCCATAAAATAATAATTAATATCTAACAATGTGGCCTCAGAAGCAGTGAAATGAAAGTGTTTTCTTAGGAATTGCCTGTCCAAGGATTTATACTAATAAAATAATTAAGCGAGCTTCCAGGTCTCCCCAGCTCATTGCTTGTCAAGGTCACGAGGTAGAGATGCTTTACCACAAGTTGGTTTGAATGGGCCACAGTTTCACTAAAACTCCAAATAAAGTCCACCAAGAGAAGGTGAAAAATTCAGTGTTTGGATATGATATTTGTAGCTTCGCTCCCACAGGTCTTATTTGCAAAACCTTATAAAATGAAAATGTATTGTTTATTAATTCAACTATCATTCTATATGGACTTATGTGGATGTATTATAGTAGGTACTCTTCTATGGTCTGGTATAATAACTAGCAAATATTAATGTTCAACTATTTCCAGTTATTTTTTAAGGGAAACATGGATTCACTTGCATTAAATCTTAAAAATCTGTTATATGTGGCACTACATATAACAGAATACATATACAAAGAATAACGATAATATTTATATAAAAGGGAAAGTATAAAAGGGAAAGTACCTGTATTAGTTCTCTGTAAAATAAGGTACCCCACCCCAATCTATATTGTTACAGGTATGTGCCACAGGAAAAAATACAACAAAATCAAATCTACAAGTGAATATGTTAACATCAATGATTAGGCCTCAACAGTTATGTTTTATGACATGATACACCATAACAATAAACACAGAATAATTTAAAAATGTGAATTACATTTTTAAATTGGATCATAGCTAATACCACAATAATAAGGCTATATAATAAGATTATATCTTAAAATGTACCAAAAATGACTAAAATTGGACAAAGTATAATAAAGGTACACTATATAATAAGTATAAAAGGCAATTCTGCCACATAAATCATTTTGTTTGAGGGTCCAATAGCTGGTTCATAAATACATGAACTGTTTCCAGAATATGAGAAAGTTTTTTAGCAGTCCATGGTGAAAATTGCAGTTTAAATTTACAAAACTCTGAGGGGAAATACTATTCTTTATTTTGAGATTTTATTATAGTGATTCCAGCTGACAATTTGTTTTAAAATAATAACACGGCAAAATAAAAAGTTGGGAGTACTATGTTGAACCCTTAATTATCTCTTGACTTTTTGCTAGAAACCATTGCTTTAGATCAAGAGTCAGCAAACTTTTTCTTTAAAGGTTCAGAAACCAAACTGATCAGGATTTGCAGACCACAGAGTCTGTGTTGCAAGTAATGAATTTGGGGACAATTGTAAAAAAGCGGCCACAGACAAGACCTATGTGCCATTAGCTGTATTCTAATAAAACTTTACTTATAAAAGCAAGCTGTGAGCTGGATTAGGCTCAAGGGCCAAGGTTTGCTAATAATTGTTACTCTAGAGCACTTCTGGGGCCTTCTATGCATCACACAAGCCTATCAGGTGGAATATGCAACAGCCAATGTGGCCATTCTGAAGCTTCTGCTTCTGTTCCTTGCTGTTGCAGTCAGCCCCCTCCCAATTAGAAAGAAAGCAGATCATCCCTAGAGAATGACATCACTTCATTTCTCTTAATAAGTCTCTGAGAAGCAGCAGTTGGGGCAATATGTATCCTCACTCAAATTCTAAATAACATTTACTGTAATTAGTTTTATTATTTAGAATTTATGTTGTAAGCATGATCAAAATATATCATGGAAACAGAGAAGCAGCTCAAATGGAACATGAGGAATAAATGAATCTCCCAAGAGGAAGGTGGATGCACTGGACAATTTGCACATTAAAACTGAGCCTCCTATTGGTCATAGTAAAAGGAAAAGCATAAGATAATATTAGTGACTTTTAAATAAGACTGAGCATTTGAGTTACTAGAGAAACGGTTTAAACATATGCACACCATAACCACCTTATTTGAGATCCAGATTAGGAAGCCTGTGGTCAGAAACAGCTATGTCTGAGCCCTTGAGATAAATCGCCTTCATAATGTTTACTGTCATTCAGATTTTCTTACGGTAGATATTATTGACATTTGGGTTAGGATGGTTCTTCTACTTGGGTGATTGTCCCTTCCAATACAGGATGTAGCTTCCCTTCCCTCAGGCCAGTTATTTTCACATCTAAAGCACCTCCTTATTTGTGACAAGTGAAAATTCTCCAACATATTTTCAATGGGATACTGGTGGTAGGCCATTGATCTAATGAATATAAAAAGAAGTTAATCATGGAATGTGTCCCTAGAGACCTTTTGATAGGTTTGATATCATAAAGCAGTGATAAAGATATATTCAGAGCTTTTGTGAGAGAATAAAGAAGGGATCTCTAGGCAGGCAGCTAGGTTAAGGAAAGCTTCCTGTGATCATTGAATCCGAAGTAAGTCTGAAAATTTTCATCACTAGGCAAGTGCATTCTGAACAGAAGACACAGCATTAAGAGACACAAAAGTGAGACTAATGTGGCTTGGCATGAGAATTACAATCAGTTATATTTTAACTACAAATAAAGTAAAATAGAATAGTGTTAAGCATGGACAGGTCTGAGAGTCAAAATATAAGTCCATTTATGACTGCTTTAGGACTTCAGATAATTGTACCAAAGGTGACTGAGAATAATAAAAATGAATGTGTGTTAAACAGAAGTAGTAAATTCAAGTTTTCTACAGAAAAGTGGGTTAGGGTATTATACTTTGTGAATAAATAGATGACAAGAACTTGAAGTTATCAAACACAAAATAATGATGAGATGAGAACTGCCCTGATTTGATCAGTAAATACTGTATATATTCAAATATATACCATTGTACCCCATAAATATGTACAATCATTATGTGTTAATCAAAAAAATATATAAGGGGATAGAAGTGTTAAATAATACTCTAATTTGATCCTTGCATAATTTATATATGTATCAAATGATCATGTTACCTTATCAATAAGTACAACTAAAATAGTAATTTTTAAAAATAGAAAACAAAATAGAAGAAAAGGAGGATGGATGCATTTGTCAAGTGTGTGTGTGTGTGTGTATGTGTGTGTGTGTGTGTGTGTGTGTGTGTTTAGGTAATTGACATATTTTCAGCAGGGAAGAATCAGTTTCAGATCATGTCATCAGATAACACTCTGGCAGCATCATAGCACATACATGTGAATCCAAGAAGACTAGAGCCAGAGAAAGCTGGGCTTATGAAACAGAAGCACAAATGAAGAGGAAAGGAAAGATTAAAGACATGCTATTAAAAGTTGCAAACCTTGGCAATATTTTTTACACAAGGGCATGGATAAAGTCTGAAGACTCAAGGGTGACTTACTGATTTCTAACTTGTATAAAGAGGTATATTGTTGTACGAATTACTGAGAAAAAGAAATACAGAAATGGAAAGAGTTCAGGAAAAGAAATTAATTCCGATTAGGCTATTTGAATTAAGGTGCCTCTGAAATTGCTGAATGGAGCTGTCCAGCACTCAATAGGTTGTGATGGACAACCCCATTTGGCAGACTCAGTTATAAAGTCAATATTAGTATTCTGTTTGATAGAGCATCTGAAATTCCCTTTAAATATGCACAGACTTCACATGATAAGTTAATATCTTCTCCAAAGGATAGTATCTCATTCCTAAATTTCTGGAAATACATGCTAATGTTAACATTCACATGACTACATACATTCATGCATACAATATTCACAGTAACACTATGGGGTTCTTTATTATCTATCCTCATTTTAAAGATGGGAAATCTGAAGCACAGAGATATGTAGTACTCAGTCACACAGCTAGTAAGAGTAAACCAAGTGTTGACATGGGTAGATGACAGTCTACTGTAATATAGTGGCTCATGTGTGGAAAGTCCTCCACTTATATCAATCTTAATATTTAAATCTTCCAAATCATTTTTATTTGTGACCTGAAAAGCAATCAGCATTAGGCATTCCTAGTGTTCTTGAAATAGCTGTCCTTGGCCATTTTCCTTTAGAATGGCTGCTAGAAAATTGTGTATAGATTTATTTTCATAAATCATCTGCACTTATAATTCTACAAAATGAAACATTTATTTTTGAACTGCAGATAGTTTCAAATTTTGGAGTTGGACAGATTTAAGTATAAATCCTGGCTCTTCACCCTCCAACCTATATGATCTTGAGCATGTTGTCACAACCCCTCAGAGCCATAGCTAATCTCTAGGTTATTGTTGAGAGGGTAGTTGTGAGAATTTATAAAAGAAAATATATATTTGGCACATTTTAAATTCTCAGCTTATGAACAGGTTTATTGAAAAAGCTTTATAATAGGGTTTATTTCCAGAACACCAAGGAGATTTTCTTGCTTGTCTTTTTTCTACACACAAAAGTAAATGAAAAAAAATTTTTTCAATAATTCAGTAGTATTTCCCATAGCTGCTCAGGCAAGTTAAAGACAGAAAAATAGGTATTAAATCTGTAAGGAGCAGAACAACAATAAACTGGAAAAGCATAGGTGGTAAATAAATAATTCACTGAGTTGTTTTTTTGTTTTGTTTTTGTTTTTTATCTAGGCTGGCTTGGTGCAGGTTCAGTTCCATAGGCTATGTTCTAGGCCCACAGCGAACTTTTCCAGGACCTGTTCCCATACTTGTCAAACTCCCGGGCTAGAGTTGCATGTACTTGGTTCTTTCCTTTTTGCCCAGAACCTGTTGCCCCCTACCTGCTCAAATCATCTGGACTGAATTACTAGAGGAGCTCTCACTGTCATCATCGACCTTTGCCCTAGGATGTCTTCTTTATGACCTCCTGTTGCTTCACAGTGTGATAATCCAAGTACAATTAATTCTAGCTCTGGGTTCAACTTAAGCTATTAGACTTGACACCACGTATTAGATTGTTATCTTAGTCCAGTTGGGCTACTGTAACAAAATACCATAAACTGAATAGACTATAAACAACAGAAATTTATTTCTCATCATTCTGGAACCTGGAAAATCCAAACTCAAGGCACCACAGTACTTGGCATCTAATGAGAACGCAGCTTCTGATTCGATGGTGACTTCTAGCTGTGTCTTCACAAGCCAGAAGGAGGGCGGTCTCTAGTGCTTCTCTTGTAAGTGCACTTATCATGATAGATCCACTCTCATAACCTAAGTACCTCTCAAAGTCTTCACCTCCTAATAATTTCACATTGAAGAATTTCAACATGTCAGTTTTGTGGACATACATCTGAGCATGATATCTGTTGTTTAAGAAAAAAAAAAAAAAAGAAAATCCTCTGTCCTGGAAAATTTATGAGGACTTAGGTGAAAAACTATTAGTATGCTCATTTTTTCTATATAAATAATGAAAACAATAGCTACTACTTACTAATTTCTATGTAACATGTAGTAGGCTAGGCATTTTAAACATATTCTATTATTTAGACGTCAAAAAACTTTCTAGCAATATGCATTCTGTACACCATTCAGAAGATCTGACTAAAGCTCAGAAATGTTGCTAGTCCAAAGCCATGCAATTAGTCAGTGTTAAAACCTGAATTTACTTCCATGTCTATCTGGTATCTACTATGCAGATCAGCTTCTGTAATACCCACCTACTTATATAAACATTGTACACTCCAAGAGTATTAATCGAAATTAGGGTCTTTAAAAAGCTATATTTTCCCTTACAGGGTAGAACACAGCCACAATTATATCAAGTTCTTTCAGAGCAATAGCTAAATTTTCCTCATTTTTATATGACTAGATCTTGCAAACAGCTTACCTCATTGGTGATCAATGAACATTTGTTGAAAAGATGACTGAATTATCAGAATGACTCCAGAATGAATTTGGTAAACGTAGAGTTCCCTTGGATGTCAAAAAGACTATTTATTCCCAACTCAAAATCATGTGACTGACCATGCATTTACAGAGCCTCCATTTATAATCTGTCATTGACAGACAGAGACAATAAGTGAAAATATTATCCATGGACCAAACCAAAGCACTAAGCATTTTGTAGCTAGAATACAGCAAGATAAAAAATGGCAGCCCCCCAAAAAATCACTCTCCACACCAGCATACCAAGTCTCTATCATTCAAAGTACAGGTATATTTTAAGGCTGCCACAAAGATAAATACCATCTTATATTCCCATGACCTAAAGCTGTAAATCAAGGTAGTCCTTGAAGACTTCAGGCAAGGGGCCTAGGGTGCAATCCTTCATAAAACCTAAAACGTATATCCTGGGCTATGCTTTTTATTTTTGCTCATTTTCATTTAAAATAATGTGGAAATTTGTCCCTGGTGGCAAAGTCAGTATATACAGCCATCTGGCCAAAGCCTGGTGCTTTTATTTAGACAATAAATGCATCAAAAGCAGGATATATGATAGGGAAGAAAGAGGTAACAGATTTCAATATATATGATCAAATCAACGCAAATTATATTGTTCAGATAGCATTCTTTGAATAATTCTGTAAAATTATCTGCATGGATAATATATTAGGTATATCGGAGATGTACAGAGGCTAAAAAGAATTTAGAAATTTTATTTGCCTGCATGTATCAGGAAATGAGCCATTATTACTATATATTCTTAAGATGCATGTAAATAATAATTATTCTCAGACTTTTAATCACTAAAGGCACATTTACTACACTAAGTAATTGCAGCTTTGGAGCTCTGTCAGAGGTTTTAAATGTGTTTTCAGGAATCTTGCTTTATGGTTCTCTCTTCATAAGTTCTTACATTAATATCATTGCATTAATTGATGTCCTATCCCATGTAATTCTATAAATACTCAGGATGCTAGTTTCTTAGGATGAAGTGCCTACACATCATCATACTCCCAAAGCAGCTTAACATTATCTTCATTTTCCTCTGATATTTTATGCATGACACATTATTTGTAAAACACTTAAGCATATACTTTTTTGTGTTTTAATTATTTCTAGTTTAATAGCAAGTGTAACCCCAGGCAAGGCTAAGCATCTATGGGTTGGAATAAATTAATCAGTCAATTAATATTTTACATTCATTTATAAAATTAGACATGCAATATTTAATTATTTGATAAAATTTATCTTCAAATAAATCAATACTGTGAGATAAATCCATTTATCACTCTCATTGGAAAAATACATAAATAAGTAATAAACCATAATGAATGGAAAAATTCTAATTTAGATCATATCGACTGTTGCCAGAACATGACTGTGAAGGAAATTATAAGAAGCATTCATTAAACAAATAAAATTCAGGAGACCACACATCTTACATACCTTAGGATTCACAACAAATTAGTAGATTGGTTCTAGAATGAACTCAGGTGAATTTACTCTCCTGGAGCTATAGTGGGGGTAATTAATTATCTATATATAATTGTGTGTATGTGTGTGTATACACATACATACATACATACATGTACTTTTCTTCTTTTTTATTTTTATTTTTAAAAATTCTGTGATACTAGGGATTTAGCCCCAGGGTGCCTTACCACTGAACTCAAAATTTTAATTTTGATATAGAGTCTCCCTAAGCTGCCACGCTGGTCTTGAAGTTTTGATCCTCCTATTGCATTCTCCCAATAAACCACCACCCTGGTTTATTTTATATTTGAAATAAACTTTGTTGAGGTGTAATTTCCATCTGATAAAATTAACTATAGTTTATATTTCAATGAGTTTTGAAAATTATATATGCCCATTTAACTGCCACTACTATCAAAGTATTTTTATAATTTTTATCATTCTAAAAAATTTCCTTTTCTCTGTTTGCTGTCAACTCCCCAAATGCCAATCCTAAGCAATTATTTATCTATCTTTCATCTCCACAAAACAGACATACTTTTAAAAGTTTTTATATAAATGAGGGGCTGGGGCTGTAGCTCAGTGGTAGAGTGCTTGCCTAGCATGCATGAGGCACTGGGTTCGAGCCTCAGCACCACATATAAACAATAAATGTATAAAATAAAAATTCATCAACAACTAAAAAATATTTTTAAAAAATTTTATATAAATGAAATCAAACAGTAGATACTCTTTCAAATCTGTCTCATTTTGCTCATCTTAATGTATTTTAGATTCATTATTGTTGCATGAGTAATTTGTTTTAATTTTGTAGTAATATTCTATTGTATGGTATCTACAATTTGTTTATCCATTCATTGTTGATGGATATTCAGATTACTTCCAGTTTGGAGCTTTTGTTAATAAGACTTTATGAACATTCATATACATGTCTTTTGTGAATTCATATTTTCATTTTTCTTGAATAAATACTAAGCCCTGAAAATTTTTGGCTATTTATTAAGGACATATTTATCTTTTAAAACTTTCCAGTTTTCTAAAGCTAGTATATTATTTTATATTGTATCAGCAATGTTCAATAGACTTGACTGTTTTGCATTCTTATTGATATTAACATTTTTATTTGTATTTTACTGATAATTAGTAACACTGAATATCTTTTCATAAGTGCTGATTTTTATAATTCATTCTGTAGAGATATTTGTTGAAATTGTCTTTACATTTGTCAGGTTTATGTGTTTATAAGACTGTTTTCTCAGCTTGTGGTTTCTTTTTTATTTTCTTAATTGTGTCCTTGAGCAGAAAATTTAAATTCTGATTTAATCTTTTTGTTGCTTTGGACTTTTTGTGTCCTAAGAAATTTTGGCTAACTAAAAGTTGCTAAGATATTTTTCATATATTTTCTGCTGAGGTATTTTTAATTTTAGTATTCTCTTCTAAGTCTATAATTTATTTTGTGTTAATTTTTTAGTATGTTATTTCAGCACCAAAATTCTTTCCTTGGCACCTGTTTAAAAATACACTAACTTATATCAGTGTATATCCATTTCTGGATCCTTTCACTGATGTATGCTTATTTCCTTCCATTATATCCCCGCTATCAGGTTGCAGATATATCTCCGTTGGTACAGTGTTTGCCTCTCATGCACATGGCCCTGGGTTTAATCCCCAGCACCACACACACACACACAAAGACCACAGTGTCTTGAATAATGTAGCTTTGTGAAAGTCTTAATATCTGGTGGTGCGAATACTATGAATTTTACATTACTTTTAATGTATAATAATTTGAAACAATAGAATATCTGCTTATTTTTTCGAAAATCTAAAGTTTTTATGAGAATATATGAGATAAGTGCTAATATTTTTATATGTAAACCCCATTGAAGAATTATGTAGGTGGTGATTTAGAAAAAGTCACAAATATATTAATCTCTAAACATTCCAATTTATACTAGGTTCTTAAGCCATACTTATTTTGTCATGCTTGCTTTCAGAATACCTATAAATCAGCAGCTTTCTCTCTTTTGACCTCCTAAGTGGATTGTTTTATCAAAATTAAATAGTAGAAAAGCTTCTTGGAAGACATCCAGAGTTCAAATGTTTGGTGAGAATAGAGTCAGTAGCTGATTCGGTCTAGCAAAAATAGAGCTCAGCATCCCACCTAGAAGCCTATCATAACACAGTTACACTATTAACTATTACCAAGTATATACTCAGCATTAATATGAAAAAAATCTAACTACAATGAATCATGGGAACTGATAAATCATAATGAATTCCAAGCAACTAGATGAGGACTATTGGAGTGTAATGGCTCAGTAATCAACCTAGATACCAATCTACAGAAACATGTTTGACTAGGGATCATCAAGAAAAATGAGTAGATGGATGGACAGATGAATGGATGGATGGATGGATGGACAAATGGATGGATGAAGGAAAGAAGGAAGGATGGTTAAATAATTTGAAAAATCATGCTTTTCCTCAAAAATTTGATGTGAAATATTATGATAGTTTATTTTCTATGCTAACTTGACTGGGTCACAAGATGCCCAGATTTTTAAACAGTATTTTGAGTGTCTCCATGATGGTGGCTTTAGACAAGATTAACATTTAAATGATGACATAGTTTTGATGTAGAGTGTTCCCCAAAAGCTCATGTGTTAAATGCATGGTTTCCAATACTGCAAGGTTCAGAGAAGAGGCTTTTAGGCAATGATTGTGACCATGAGTGCTCTACCATCATCAGTGGATTAACCATTAAATGGTTTAATGGACTGATGGATTAATCCATTGATAGCTGAATGAATATGGTAGGTAGGACCTAACTGGAGGAAGCAGGTCAGTGGAGGCACACCTTGAAAGAATTTAAAATCATCTCAGCCTCTTCCTCCTCTGTCTCTGCTTCCCAGATGCCACAACTGAGCAGTTTTCCTCCACTATGATGTTTATGCCTCAATGACAACTGAGCATGAACTGGAAGCTGTGAAACCATGAGCCAAAATAAATATTTCCTTCTCTAAGTTGTTCTTGTCAGGTATTTTGATCAAAATAAAGGAAAGCTAACAAATAGGTGAACTGAGTAGGGCAGATTGTCCTCTCTAACATAAGTGGTCCTCATCTAGTCAGTTGAAAATTGAATAGAACAAAAATCCGATCATTTCCTTAGTAAGAGAGATTTCCTCCTGTCTGATCTCCTTCAGACTGAGATATTACCTTTCTTATGTTTTTGTACTCTAACTGAAAGATATGTGAGATATCCATTCTTTTTCATTTGGTTGGTTTATTTTTGGTGTGGTGCTGGAAATTAAACCCAGAGCCTCATGCAAGATAGGCAAGTGATCCACCACTAAGCCTATTCATCAATGTTTTTGAGTAAAAATGCAACAGAAAATTAATTACTGTTTATAAGAACAATAAAGTATCTCTGAATTAATTTGAAAAATAATTTATAATACTTATGTGGAGTAGTAATTAACACTCTATTGAAAGACATACAGACCAGAGCAAATGAAGAAACATAGGCACCCTGTTATGGAAAAAGACAAAAATATGGCAATTTTCCATGCAGTAAGTTTTAAATCAAAACTGATTTTAAAAGGTTTGTAAATATATGAGTAAAACAGTTTGGAAAATAAGAAGACTAACATAAATATGAAATGCAGATTACGAAGCCATAGAAATAAAATTAAAAGGTATGTAGTTGTTATAGAAGCCAAATAAAACTTGGAATAAAATATAGTCTCCAGAAGATCTGTAGACATTTTAGAGATAGCCCTACAAATATTCAAATGATGGATTTAGTAAAGTGCTGGGAAAGCACTATTTTGGATCCTGGAGACTTGAAAGCCTTCAAAGCTCCAGTTCTGCTGAGCCTCTGCTGTGAAGTCTTTTCCCCCTTCTACATAAACATCAAGTTCTCAGGTGCTTGTGCTGCCACTTTGGTTCAGATCAATCCTGGAGGTACCTGGCCTCTGCCAGCTGCGTCCTATCAAAGCTCACAAAGAAGGCATGTGGTAAGTCTCCCTGCAAAGCGACTCCTGCACTTTTCTCACTGCTGATCAGAGAAAAGTGACACAAAGTTTTGCCTTCCTTCTGGACTGAACAAATTTGTCCTGCTATCATAGCATTTTCTGCCATTCAAGACTATTACCATTCCTATCAATTAATATGGCAAACTGCTGCAACTCAAGTGCTTACAATAAAGCTATTCCTTTCTTCTAATCTTAACAAACAACCTGCATTTTACAATTACATTCCATAAACCTACTTGTTTTCATGTAATCCCAGCTTGGATTCTCTTTCTGAATTAAAAAATCAAAACCCTTTGAGGGGCTGGGGCTGTAGCTCAGTGGTGGAGCGCTTGCCTTGCATGCGTGAGTCACCGGGTTCGATCCTCAGCACCACATAAGAATAAATAAATAAAATAAAGATATTAAAAAAAAAAAAACCCTTTGAAAAAGTTATAGAACATATTTTAGGGAAACAGTGCAAGCAAAATATGTAATTTTAAACCTCAGTTCACTTCACTGTAATATATTTTGAATAATGACTTTGGTATATACATATATTCTCACTTAAATTTAATATCTTTGAGGGTAAATATCTATCATTGGAGTAATTAATATATATTAGTGAGTTAATATAGAAAATAAATATTATTTGTATAATATGCATATGTTGCAAGTAACATGTTAATGCTTTGCATTTTAAACACATGTTGTGTTATTTAAAATATAGAGATAACATGAATTATAAAATATCACATTTTAATATCATTTTTAAACAATATCTATTAAAGATGCAAATGTCAACCTTAAGAATAACAAAGAAAAAAACTAAGTTAAGGACAAAGAACAAATAGGAGAAAAGCAAACTTCATTATTTATTTGTTTTCCTTAGTTAATTCCCTGCCTATCAAACTGCCTTAAGCAAGTCACACTATCAGATTAAATACAAATTAGTATAAACTACTTATCTACTATGGAAGGTCACAAAGCATTCTACTATAAATAAACAATTATTTCCTATTATTAAAAAAACTAAAAAATCCAAAAGGACCAAAAACCCCATTTGATAATGACATCTCAAAACAGATTAAGAAGGTAAGATTTTACATTTATAACATTATAAGGCATTATGTACAAGGTCACTGTTGTAACATAAGGTATAACAGGTACCATACTTTTTCTTTTTTAATTAAGCAATCTCCCCTAAAAAAAGGTTCCAGTTGACTAGTGAACAACTAAAAAGTTTTATAAGACTTTAATATGACTCATGACTCCTTGCAGAACTAATATTAATGTATCTTGCATGCTTTTTTTCTCCAGAAAGAATAGAGGATGAGCTGGGCGCAGTGGCACATACCTGTAACCCCAGCAGCTGAGGAGGCTGAGGCAAAAGAATCCCAAGTTCGAAGCCAGCTTCAGAAATTTAGTGAAGCTCTAAGCAACTTAA
Organism: Geosciurus inauris; assembly: GCA_004024805.1. Lineage (NCBI taxonomy): Eukaryota > Metazoa > Chordata > Mammalia > Rodentia > Sciuridae > Geosciurus > Geosciurus inauris. The sequence goes on from PVHX01001756.1 coordinate 149,020, forward strand.
CAGGACCCTGTCTCAAAATAAACAATAAAAAGGGCTGGGGATTTCTGCCCAAGTCCTGCATGGGGAGCGAGTGGGTAACCATCAGGGTGTGGGCCAGCTGCAAAATAAAGGCTAGAAAGGTAATATTAAGAAATAACACAGAAGACCAGGAATATATTAAAAGCAAGGGCCTGATGGGTGGATAGACCTGATGGGTCTGACCCCACCGAAGGGAAAAGCCCAGACTTGCTTTATTTATAGTGGTACAAACCAATGGGGATCAGTAAGGAGCTTCTTCAGGAAAAACAGGTTGGTACTTGGCAGGTTATGCCCATCTCTGGGTGGCTGTGTTTGAAACTGGGGCTGTGAGCTAAGGCAGGGTGCCACCATGATCTGGACTTTCTCAAACCTGGGAATTTCACCCAGGATTTCCCAGAAAAGCAGCTTCCCTGCTTCAGTGACTCAAACAAAATCCACAGTTCATACATGGCTCCCAACAGGCAATGTAGCTCAGTGCTTAAGTGCCTCTGTGTTCAATCTCCAATACCAAAGAAAATTTTAAGAAGGATGAAAAATCCAGAAAGCATCAATATGTCTAAAAACAAAGAGACAATTGTGGCATCTATAACAATCTGTAAAGGTAATTATACCATTGGAGGTAATATGTCCAATACAAGTTGGAGCTCAGAAGTCACCTTTATACTGTGGTTTCAGGGTTATGCTTCTCTTGATGAACTGCCTGCTAGCAATACTGGGGCTTTACCCTGAACATGTGAATCTCTGAATAAGGGCCTAGAAGGTTATCTGTGGACAAAACTTTGGAAAAGGACTTCTCTACTGGTAAGCTGACAAGGACACATGAGATTCCAGCAAAGCTTGGATTCAGTTCTCTCTCCTAAGAGTCCTATTTCCAAGAAACTACCATGGCCACCAATTATTCCAGCCCAGTTTGATAGTCAGAGTTTAAGCAATTGTACCAATAAGAATAGATTTGACAGAAGCAGTTATTCTCAAGTTTATAGCCAACCTACATCAGTATAAGTTAAAAAAAAAAGTCTAAAAATATTTATAACAGTATTGTTCCTAGTAGCCTCCAAATTTAAACAACCCAAATAACATCCAACTGTAGAAGCAAATTGCAAGATACTTTCTGTATATTCATGAATAGTGAAAGACTACCCAGTAATGAAAATGAATAGTTACAATGATACAATGATACAGGTAAACCTCTCTCACAAATGGAACTTGGGTGAAATAAAGACAAGCACCGAGAGTAGGTCCTGTTTGATTCACTTAATATAGTCCCGAATAAGAACTAATCTATGGTATAAAAGTCAGGATGTCATTACTATTGAGGCCTAATGACTATGAAAGGATATAAAGATGGTTTCTAGGATGTTGGCAATATGGACAAAGAAACTTTGTAATGGTTATTTAGATGTAGGCTTATGAATTTGTGCATTTTTTTCAGGGTGTATATGTGTGTAGATTGTGTGTACAGTATGTCAATAAGAAGTCCATTTTAAAAAGTTTAACCATGTAAATATGGAAAACCTAGAAAATGGTTTTCCTTAATTGTAGTGTGTTGTTAGGCCTTTTAATGAAAATTTTATTTCTGCCTTAATTCAATCATTAGTAAAAAATTTTAGTAGAACTTTCCAGGTATTTCACCCATTAGTGAAAAGGCAAGATTATAAGAACCATCTCTAATATGCTTGGGAGGAGGGGCAGAGCCTGAGGATGGATTGGCCAACTCCTACTAATATACAAGTGCTTACAGAATTTATGAAGATTTTTTAGGATTCATGAGGTGAGACATACACCATTTTAGAAGATGCTGACACTTATTGATCTAACAAGAATTTCTTAATGAATATTTTGGCATTTATAGGATGTCAAAATAACCAGTAAATCCAATTAAAACCTGGAGAAATTGCCCAAGGATTTCTTGAGTTAACTCACTACATTTTTCAATATGAAAATTCACAACTTGTCTCTTCTGAAGTGCTCTAGGTATGCGGAAAACAATTTTTATTTGAAAGATTGACAAATATAAATCAGATGTTTTTAAGAATTGTTTCATAGTTGGATGAAAAGTCTCAAGACAACAGACGCTTCTAATTTTTATTCTGTTTTCAGAGAATGAGGCACATTGTGCTGAACACCCAAGTCTGACTGGCAGCCAACAATGAATGTGCTACAACTCCAGCCTGGCTTTTTTTAGATTATTCACTCACCAGAGTCCAAGACCAAATATATGAGAATATCTTTGTTCTCAAATATGATGACAATCAAGTTAGTTCCCAGTTATGCCTTACAAAAATAGGTTTTATTATTCCTATTATTTTCATTTAGAGTCTCTTTTCCTTGCTGTTAAAAAACATTGTTTCTTCCATCAGATGGAAGAATCTGATTCTTAAAACCTTCCAGGAACAGACACTGACAAATGATTGTGAATTCTGTCATTATAGAAAATTTAAGAGAAAAAAAAATCATTGAGTTGATAAGCAAACTGAGAATTCAGTTTCTCTTATCATATCCCCACACAAATAATCCTGGCTTCTTTTATGTAATACATTGAGTCACACATTTTAAAAAATATCAGAATATTATTTTCCCTTTCCAAATGAGAAACAGAATATAATAGCATAAGAGATTAAAATATTTACAGGCACCCCATTCCATCCCTTGAAGTATTTAGTTTTCAGCTACCGGATGTTTCATGACAGCATTCTGGATCTATATCAAATGTTTTAGAAACAGGACCCAGTGAGAAAGTATAAGCTATCCTTACATGCATATCTGACATATAAATGGAACACCAAAATGACAGAAAAATTTTAAACAAAAAAACAAAGTACCCTAATAGAAAAGCAAAATAGAAAAAAAAATCCTTTGCCATTGTTATGGTTTGGCTACTTATAAATTTAGCAAGAAAGAGATATCCCCCAAAAGCTCCTGTGTTAATTCACGAGGCAAAATGATTTGATTATAAGAGCTGCAACCTAATCAGTGGATTAGGATTAATCCATTTAATGGATTAATCCATTTAGTGGATTAATAATTTGAAAGGACCCAGTGGTTGGTAACTCTAGGTAGGTAGGGTATAGATGGATGCAGCAGGTTACTGGGGGCATTCCCTTGGGGTTTCTATCTTATCCCTATGGCTCCACCTTCTTTCACTCTGCTTCTGGGTTAAAAGGAACTGAGCAGCAACCTTCTTCTACCATGATGTTCTGCTTCACTTTAGGCACAAGGTGATCAAAATGGCTGACCATGGACTGAGACCTCTAAAACCAGGAGCCCCAAATAAACAGTCTCCTCTAAGTTGTTCTTTTGAGTATTTTGGTCACAGTGGCAAAATGTTGACTAACACAGCCACCTGATTTCAGGAGGAACATAGTGCTTTGATAGCAGAACTGTGAAGTGTTAAGAGTGCATGGATAAAATTGAATAATTTCCTTTTCTCTGTTTATACAGGGCAAATAGAATTTTTTTCCCCTCTCCCTCCTTTTTTTAAAAAATATTTTCTTAGTTGTCAATAGACTTTATTTATTTATATGTGGTGCTGAGAACCAAACCCAGGGCCTCACACATGCTAGGCAAGTGCTCTACCACTTAGCCACAACCCCAGCCCCTTCCTTTCTTTAATATGTTTTCTTGTGTCCCTCTTTGAAAAAGGTTAAAACATTTGGTATAGAGATATCTCTCTCTTTTGAGGAGGGGATACTAGAGATTGACCTCAGGGGCACTCAACCACTGAGCCACATCACCAGCACTATTTTGTATTTTATTTAGAGACAGAGTCTCACTGACTTGCTTAGCACCTTGCTTTTGCTGAGGCTGGCTTTGAACTTGTGATCTTCCTGTCTCCGTCTCTGGAGTGGCTGGGATTACAGGCATGTGCTACCCTGCTAGTGATTAAGCTGGGTCTCCAGATGTATCAATACAGACCTAACTGCTGGATATGTAAAAGCATGTATCTGGAATTAGCTCAAGGGTCCCTGATGAGATGTGGAGGTCACTGAGGCCAGCTGCAGACTCTTGCCCCTCAAATAGATAAGAAAATTTGCTATCACTTTTTTCTACTATGTTGTGTGGAATGTGAGACTTGGTTGCAACTATGTAGTGTAATTCATGCTACCTAACAGGCAAATAATACTGTTAATCTTTACAGGATGATAAATTATGGTTTCCTTGTTACACTTCTTGCACAGAGGAGTCTTTTTCTTGACAGGATTTTCTTATTTCTCCAACAGAGGGAAGAAAACAAACATAAAATAAATGATGAATATATGAAATAACTGTCTGATAGAATACAAACTTTTTATAAAGCATTTTAAAAAAATAACTTCTGTTAACTTAACAAATCCTATTATTTTATGTAGTCTAAATGATAATAGCAAGTATAATGGATTTTTACAGGTGGAATATGTAAACTGTAGACATATTTTATTTGAGATTTATGTTTCTCTCTCCTTCCTATACACCTAGGCATTCTGTAAACGTGAGAAAAGAGGGAGAGGTGGTAGAGTAGACTTGACTATATTGTAAACTTAACGTAAAATATTCATGCACATGGATAATGAGTTCATCTGAATTGTAAATACAGCATCATCAATTTTTTTTAAATTAAGTTGATTTTCCTTTGCTAATTATCACTGTTATATCAAATGTTGTGTCTATGATATAATGTAGTTCTGTTTTTTCAAAGGTAAAATTTTTGTTTCTGATCATTATTGTCATTGCTGTTTCTGCTACATATAGCAAGGGACGTTTCTGCTAGTGAACAAATTCCCAAATATTGGAAGCTGAAGGAACATAAGCTTGTCACCAGAACAGAGGTAATGCTTATATACTTCATTCTTGGAAGTATACCAAAAAAAAAAAAAAAAAAAAAAAAATCAAGGACATAGAGACAGATGCTGAAAGGATTCAAGATTGTAGAACAGTATTATCTCCACTTCCTCCATCCAGTACATTTCCCTTCATGAAGAGCTACCGAGTTGTTAAGTATATAAGATAAATAGTACCTAAACTTTCCTTATAACAACCAGCCATGATTCTTGTGACCCCCAAGGTAGCTGGGACCTCTGGTGGACTTTGGACAATTGGGAGATACATAGGAAAGTGGAGATTACTAGAACTATTAAAATTTAATTCTTTTTTTATTGAAAAATCTTCATTTTACTCCTTTCCTTTGCCTCCCTCTCCCTGAGACATTTAAGAAAATATAGGGGCTAAAATGGTGGTTATAAAATAGTAAAAGCAGCTGATATCACAGGCTTTTGGGGAAAAAAAGAAGAAAAAAAGAAAAAAATCTACATAACTGTAGTCTCTTAAGTATTCTTAAAAGCACTACTAAGAGCCTAAAAATTTCTCTGACCAGCTCTAAAAACTAATAAAATAATATGTGACCATTTCTAATACCCCTACTCATACTATCCTCACCACAGATTAACTTGGTGTTAAACGTAGGAGTATAAGACAGATTTTAAGAGTTTTCAATTAGTATAGAAAAATCTTTTTTTCATTTATTAATTCATTTGCAAAACATTAAATGTCTATTACATGAATATTTATTATACTGTAATTCATTCAATCATAAAATATTTTAAAATAAAATTTAGGTACCTAATTATTCCTTAATTTTGGAATAGAACTGGAGATATTAAAAACAGAGGTACAAATAATTATAAAACATGATCTTTGTATTTATCTTATAAAATAATGTGTATGAAATAAGGACAAAAACCCCTATATTTATAGTTGGAGTTTTAAATTAAAGATTCAAGTCAGCTTAAACAGGGAAAGCTTTAGAGAAGTGGGACTTATGATAACCCATGAAGTATTTTGTGAAGTGGCAGAGAAGAGGTTTTCAGATGAAAATGAAATAAAAAATACTTGGGAAATGAGTAGAATCAGATTATTTGCCTAAACAAATTGAAATATCCACAAGAATAAGTGAAGAAGTTAAGCCTTCATTAAGAAATGTGTAAATCCAAATTCCAAAAGAAATAAAAGAGGAAAGAAAAAAGTTTAATTACATAATCACATGTAGGATGTCATTTAATACATGAAGACTGATAATTCGGAAAGTCTTTAAATCAAATAGCATGCTCTACTCAAAGGTATCTATCACTAGTACAGATACACAGAGTTTGAGCAGGTTTATATATTGTCTTATTAGAAGTCAGTTTGAATACTCTTTTCGAATATGTCAGATTCATCAAATTGATCAATAAACGCATAAAGTGATTGAAATGAGAAAATACAGACATTGCAAAGGTTTTTTAACCTATCATCAAAACCAGTTCATATAAAAGTGAGATGGATTACAGCCTACCTTAAAGAGTTTATACCTGGAAAGTGCTACTCAGAAGAGGCAGTTAAACCTTAACTTGGAATAACAACTTCTAAGCATTTTCTAAGGATGATTGCACAAATTACATACCATGCAAAACCTTTGAAAATTGATTTATAAAGCTAGAATTATGGACTGCAAACAGCTTTAGAAAATGAATTCTAAAATAATTAAATTTATTGAGCTAATTAAAATAAATTAGTAACAAACATCTCTCCACTGAAATATATATTTGATAGGTCAAAATATTTTTACATCTGAATTTTTAAGAATTATACAATTTTAAAAGAAAATAAAACTATGTTTCACCGTATCTCAAACTATGATATGCATGTGAATGACCTGGGGAAAGCTGTTTAAAGTACAGAGTCCAGTGGCAGAAGGCTGAGGTGGGCTCTAAGTTCTAGCGTTTTCAGCAGCTCACACAGATTCAGATTCTGAGAGCATACAGGCAACATTTTGAGAAGCAAATATTTATTTAGTTATTTTTCCAACAAGGATGCTAGCATTTGTTAGGTATGTCTAAAAAAATGTTTTTAGGACTTAATAAATATTTTAAACCAAGGATATATGCTTTTAGAATGAAGAAGATTACTGCATGCAGCCAAGTTAAAAAAGATCACAAATGTCTCTGACATCTATTTTAGTTTTTATTTATGTTTTTAATTATAGCAGAAATCAATTTTTTTCTCAGCCAGCATAAATAAAACAGATTTAAATTGCTTCTTTTCATTTAAAACCATACAATGATTCAGCATTAGGATAAAAAGAATATCAAATGGTCAAGAGTCTTCAAAAATTATTCAAGTTTTTTCTTCTGAATAACCATAAGGATAAATTATCTAAAATTATAAGATAGCTTAATGCCTTTGCATTTATTTATAAAGATGTTTTTAGATGAAAATAGATTTAGAAAAAAATTAGGAAAAATTTAATAGGTAAATATACTGTTAGTATACGAAATTAATTTCCTTTAAAATGTTTCTGATATGGAACTATTTTTTCCTAGACTATTCAATTAGTGCATAGTGAGATGCACTCTGTAGTCAAAGAAATGCATGATCTAGTCCTTCCCATCAGGAATTTCCTGTTTGGTTAAATACACACATTTGTTCACTATTTCAGTAAACATTTATGAAGGGCCTGTTAGGTATCCTGCTAATCCCTAAATGATATACATAGTATATTTATGTAGAAGAATGCAGTTCTTCTACATAAATATACTATGTATATCATTAAGTGTTTTAGGAAGAGAAAAGGCTAATTTAGTTCTCTCAACAGTGGTTGTTTTTTCCATTTCATAGGAAGATTCCTAAGTAAATGATTATAATTCTTCAGTGATAACAATATGTACTTCAAGTAGCATCTCCCTTAGAGTTTTGTTGTTGTTGTTGTTTTTGGTACTAGAGATTGAACTCAGGGGCACTCAACCACTGAGCCACATTCCCAGCCCTATTTTGTGTTTTATGTAGAGACAGGGTCTCACTGAGTTGCTTAGCGCCTCGCCATTGCTGAGGCTGGCTTTGAACTAGCAATTCTCCTGTCTAAGCCTCCCTAAGTGTCCCATAGCTCTTGATGAAATAAAACCTGCCATATCCTATTCCCTTATTATCTCCCAGTATGGTACAATAGGCCTTTTTGTTTGTTTCAGTGTTTATTTTGGTTTTCCCCCAGTGTACTATGAAGGTATGAAGCAGATAAGGAGGTTACTCACAAACTAACACCCATTAGGCTTTTATTTTTTTCCTGATCATATTAATATCTTCACAATAAGAGAAGGAATGAAGCAAATGGTCCTCATCTTGTTCTTTTCAAGGTAGATTTTATAAAAGTAAAATACATGTTTAAATCAAGAATGTAGATGGAACTAATTAGAACAAATTAAAAAAATTTTAAAAAGAATTTAAATGGAAGAAAGGTGGAGAAAAAATCACAAAAAATTGAAGAACTAGAAAAAAACGACAACTCGAATGGTTAGTGGAATGGCAAGAAGAGAGGGAGATTCCACAACTTCCTAGTTATAAAAAGATCAGGGGGGCTGGGATTGTGGCTCAGTGGTAGAGCACTTGCCTTGCATGTGTGAGGCTCCGGGTTCAATCCTCAGAACCACATAAAAATAAAATAAAGATATTGTATCCATCTATAACTAAAAAAAAATTTTAAAAAAAAAGATCAGATGCTTTCCAAGAAATAAATGCATATATGTGGGTGTTGTTTCCCAGGATCCTCTCTAAACCCAAAGCAATATTTGAAAGATGTCTTAAGATGGATAAATATCAGTGAAAGAAGACAACTTTCTAGTTTATTTATTCCATCAAGAAAGAATAAAAAAAAAATTCCTGTCCTCACCATTTTTTAACATAAATCTCTTTGGCTTTTTGCTTCTAAAATTCTAGGAAACTGCTTATCTATTCAGTGATTAATTTCCATAACCATATGTTTTTGATGTCTGAGTGCAGCTTGCTGTGTGTATCTTTATTTATACTTAATACATATACTAATATGTAGAGGATCCTATTCAGAGATTGTTGTAAAATTCAAAACCATTTTTTATCACATTGGCCTTCCTGACATTATCACTCTAGATCATTCTTCCCTCTCCAAATTTCAGGAAGTAATAAAATACTCTGTAATATCTTCTGCCATAAAAAAAGCCCAGATGGTTTGAACTAGGAATTAAAGTATGCAGTTTTGAAGAGACATAATATATGATTTTATGTCCAGAATACATTCAAGCTACAGATTTACTATGTGTTTCAACCCAAATGAGAAATTTTTTCAAAAAAAGAAAAACGAAGAAACCTCTCATGCTTTTAACTAAAGGTATATTTTCAATCAAAAGCATCAGCACTTTACATATGAATCTAAAATGAAAACTGACATTAAAATCCACATTAATGAGGTTTAGCTTTCAGGCAGAATTATGAGCAGTAAATTCTTTTAGATGATAGGATGGGCTTTCTTTTCCTAGAGCTGTTGCTTGGAATACTTTAGTAATTTCGATGAGTGCCTTGGCAATGATCAGAATAAACTCCTCTGTTAGCCTAGATTAAATATCCACTTGCCCTAGGGTTCTGTATAAAATGAATCCAAGTTTGAGAGTTCCCTTTGCCTGTGACTTGTCACTGTCAGGTACATTACTGGTAGGGAGTATGTCGGCTGAACTATATACTTCTGTCAGCAAAAAAAAAAAAAGAGGTCTAATTACAAAAGTAGATCTGTACATAGTTAAAGAGTTAAACTTTTCTAACATGAAGGATACACAGTGTGAACTCTTGCAAAAGGAATGAAATGTTATTTGGAATAGTCTTATTGCACAAAATAGCCAAACAAGTCTGAAATCTTACTTCTAGAGAATTTGCACTGTAATGTAATAGTTTCATAAATAAGTAAATGTTTTGTAAGTTTCCCTGGATATATAGATGGAATTATTACAACTTGGAAAACACAAAAGGGCATAAGTTTTCAAATCCTGGATTCCAATCCTCCGCTCTAAGTTCTGCCATTTACTAAAAGGTATAATTGCAAAATAATTAATCACTGAGTACATCATATTACCAGTCTACACAATGATTATAATACTACCTTAAAGAGTTGTGGAAAGGAGTGCATTTAAATGTCACATAAGCACATTACCTTGTACAGTGTAAATTCACCTTACCAGAAGAGGACTTTAAAAAGGGGCAGTATTATTGAAAAAGGAAGACTGTAAATCCATTCAAAAAGTTGGCATACCATGGATAAGTTGATGGTAAGTTTAAAAGTAATTACTTTGATCAGAGTTTGGCTAATCATACACTGGCTGAGATTATCTGGTCCCTTTGAACTTCAACTATATTAGATGCTTACACACAGCTACTTAATCAGCTAATATGAAAGTGTTCTAGAGTTGAAAACAGGTTTGGCATTTCTCTCTGACATATGAACTCTGCGGGATAAGGGAAGCACTCCCTAAGGAAGTAATAACATGTGATCTGAAAGTTGAATAGAATTTGAATAGGAAGAGACCCAGGTAAAAGAAAAGAGAATGAGTAAATATTCTGAGTCAGAAAGGAAAATGGTATATTGTAGAAACTAAAAAAGTTGATAAGTAGTGAAGTTGTACAAGATGAATTATACAGATGTCAGATTCTTAAGGGATTTGTAAGTGATAATAAGCATTTTGGTCTCTATGTCAGTGGTAATGAATATGCATTGGAGAGTTTTAAGCATGGGTTGATATGATAGGTCACTTTAGTTGTTGAATGAAAGGTAGTTTGAAAAGGGAGAAGACTGGATAAAGAAGCATGTCTCTGAAGGCATAGCCATTGTAGTAGATTGACACACTGGTTCCCATTCTTCACTCCTGTACTGGGTTTTAAATCCACAACCATACTATAAAGTTTTTTGAAAAATAAATAAATAAATAAATAAATAACTTAGTCTCGAAATGGTCACATAATATAATTTCTTATCTGTATATCTTAGTCAAAATATGGACACTTGTTATAGCAGAGCTAAAATCTTAGCAAAGCAAAATAAAACTTGGAGTGGGCAATATCATACATGGCAAATATATTAAAATATATTACCTTCAGGGCTGGGGTTATGGCACAGTGGTAGTGTGCTCACGTAGCACGTGTGAGGCACTGGGTTCGATCCACATAAAAATAAAATAAAGATATTGTGTCCACCTACAACTAAAAATTAAATATTTAAAAAATATATATTACCTTCAGTGAGTCTACACCTTTGGTCTTTGAGTGTACATCCTGGAAATCTTATTTTGCACAATTATTGTTCTTTTTTGCTAAGAGCTATCCTAAGCATGTTGACCACTTCTCAAAGAACTAGGTCCGTCCACTAGCAGTTAGCATATCCTACTGCCTCTGGAATTGAAGATAAGGAAGGTGAGGTGAACCAATAACTAAGCGGGTTAACCAAATTAGTTTGTGTTTTTCAGGATGGACAATAAAACAAGTAGATATCATATTAAGTAAAGCTGAATTTCCTTATAACTCTAAATGTATATCTTTATTTATACAAGTTCCTTTTTCATTTATTGCAATTCTAAAATGTGTTGGAAGGTTTTTTTCATATCGACTTTGTCATTTTTACATGACTATGTACATTGCTTTCTTACCAAAATCTGCTGAAGGTTATGGTGTTAAAGAATACATTTGCAAAGAGAACCTCAAAACACTTGTTTGACCAAGAATTACTTTTTAATTATATCATAAAGAGAAATAGAGACTTTGTTGGTTAAATAAACTCAGCAATGAATGAGTTAATTCTGATCAAATGACAGATAATAATTACTTTCTCATAAATCTTGTTTTTATGTTGTTCCTCACGTTTATTTACCTCCTAGAAATTTATCTAATGGATGTTAATATTTATTAAGATATAATTTTTATAAAATGTAAAGTAGCTTTTGCATGTAGGTGAATTTTTAATATATTTATTATTTATGATTACAGAAAAAATAACTTTACAATGACTTACATCATGTGAATACTATGTTAACTTCTGGTTGTTGCCAGAGATGCACTCATAGATTCTACAAAAAGAAATGGCCTTCAGAAGCTTTTGTTAACTATCAGTACTATAATGCTGAAATTATTATAATTGCTATTATAAATATTAAGAGGAGTACTAATAATTTATTTGAAAGACTAGGCATAGTATTCAGAATTTTCATTCATTATCCCATCTGATCTTTGTATTTTAGAGTAATAAACTGCCATAATTTTATATTGGTTAAATTTTGAGTCCTTCCTAATATGCATAAAGATACCATATGTGTTACAAGGTGCATACAAGACAAGTGTCCTCAAGACACTTGACTTCCATCTGGCTAAACATTGTCATAATATATTGATTTTGTTAGAAGGAGATACTTTACTGCCATCTGCCAGAAAATGCTTGTAAAAAATACACAAATTCCTGATGTCTGCATTGTGAATATTGCCCCATAATATGTTAACTGCTTGATTTCATATAGTGGTCCCAGTAAAAGACCTCCACACTTGTATATAAATGGAAAAGCCATAGAAGACTTCTAATTTTCCAGATGTATTTAAGAATATAAACTTAGTGTTTGATTTTTGAGAATCTTGAGATCTTCCTGAATACATGAAGAAATTAACTTCATATTTTTATGTGAGTGTATGTTTTTACCAAGCTCTTTGCATGAACATTCTTGGAAATTGTCTGGGTTTCCTCTTAATAAATCTTCAATCGACAAATATTTGGTCTTTAATTTTCATGTTTTATCTCAATCCCCAATGTTCCTTGACTGCTTTCTAATAATAGAAAAACTTCCATAGTGCTAACATTGACCATTTTATCACCATTTCAAAATGTAGGGGTATCTTTAGTCAGTAAAAAGTTTGTGCACATTGAGGAACAGTTTGACTAATAAAGTAAAATAAGATCAAAAACCACAGGTATTTCATGCTGTACCTCTCACAACTTCCTTAGTGTTTATTTCATAGTATCTATCACCTTGACAGTTCTTTTCAACTAAATAATAACTCTTTACTGAATGTCTTCTAAGGCATGGGAAAATAATTATGTCCAATGGAATGAAAATATAATTCTAAGTGTATGAAAATTAAGGGTCAAATTCATTTTTTCTTACTTGAGAAAAAAGGTATATACCATTTAAAGAGTGAGCTCACTGTCAATTCTCTCAGTGAACACTGTGGCAAATACTATTAAATTAATTTTGTATGTAAATGCAGTGATTCTTTCAAGGTCATAGGTTGAACCCAATTAGGGACCCAAAATGCTTTCGAGAGTCCATGCTGTTAATTACTAAGTTCCTTTGCCTCACTGGTTAATTTTGTGATGCTGTTTTAATTGTGAGAAGGAAACTGTGGCATATAAAGGAGTTCCTTTCCTAATATTTCAAAATATGACTACATAACCTCTAAGGTGTAGACTAACATTAAAATATTGAAGAACATAAGTTCAGTGGATTAGACAAAGAGGACTGAAGGGAAGGGAGAAGGGATAGAAATAGGAAAGACAGTGGAATGAATCTGACATAACTTTCCTATGTACATATATGAATACGTCACAGTGAATCTCAACATTATATACATTCACAAGACTGGGATCCTAAATAGAATAAAATATACTCCATGTTTTTTATAAATCTGTCAAGTCTACTGTCATAAAAAATAACAAATAAAAATTTAAAAATTTAAAAAATATTGAGGTTCAAAATACTGTCTGTGTAGTATATATTTATTTTACTTTCAAATAGTCTTTTGTTGTGGTAACATGCCATTTTACAAATTTTGGGAAACATTTCTGTTTATACTTAAGAGAACTACATTAATCCACAACTAGTTTACTTATATTATCCAAAAGATTCAGATAAATGTTTATTATTTAAGTACATAACTATTTTATGTTAAAATTTTAAAAATACATAATAATACATGCTTCTTGTAAAACCAAAATATATATAAATATAAATAAAAATATCTGCATATCCATTATAAATGTACATCAGAACAAAAACTTTAGGTTAGACAAAGAGAAAGAAGGGAAGGGAGAGGGAATGGGACTAGGAAAGATAGTAGAATGAACTGGACATTATATCCAATGTGCATGTATGATTACGTGACCAATGTAATTCTCTATCATGTATAACCAGAAGAATGAGAAGTTATACTCCATATAGGTATAATATGTCAAACAAAATACATTCTACTGTCATGTGCAACTAATTAGAACAAATTAAAAAATTTTTAAATGTGATGAAAATACCAATTCCTTAACATACTACATAATGAAGATTCTTGTATCAGGATTAAAAGGAAAATAAATAAAGATTTTTTCCACTTATTTAAGCAACTATTAATTTATGAAAATTTCTTTGCTTCTTTTTGTATCATCTTAAAATTCAGAAAATATTATGAATAAACTTTATTGATTATCTTTCTTAAATGAATGAAAAATAGAAGATTCTAATATAAAAGGTAACCAAGAGCAGTAATTGAAAAATCCTTGGCATGGGTTTGGAATATGACATTTTTATTACAGTAAAGTACTCTAAAATGAAATACTTATAAAATAATACATTATCTTAGTTACTTAAAAATATGCTACTAAATTAAAAAGAGGCAAGTAGGGCAGATGAATTTTCATGTCTATAGACATATATGTGGATATTTAAATTTCAAGATGTGCATAAATACACAAATAACTGCAGCATTCTATCAAACCCTTATCTTGCACCTACACTAAACATTTCCATTTATATATGTTCATGAACCTACAGGCAAATTGTTCACAATGTTGCTCCCATGCAGACTAATATTTTGCAATTAAGATGAACAATATATGAAAAGTGTTATTTGAATCTAATATGAAATTATAGGAGTCATGATTTAAATGAAGAGTTTAGAAATCAATGAAAAGTAGATATTGTAGAGACTAAATATAAAACAGTGGTTCTTTTCTTATCCTAATCTGTAGTTTATCTGCATGTTGTTATTGCTATATTGCTGTGATTATATTTACTTTTCCCACTCACTACATTTTACCATTGATTTTTCCTATTAGGAAAGAATATACTTAAAACAAAATATCAGTTCCTTACCTACAGTCAGATAACTATCTCATTAGAACTGATTAACCCATAGCAGAGCTAGAACTACAGCTGAAATTATCCCACTTGATATGAGAAATGGGATGCATATGTGATTTTCAAATCTTCCCAAATCCATTTTCTACATTAAAAAATAATGACTTAATCTGCTTTGTAGAATAGAAAGGGTAGAACCAGAGGTGACATATTAGAGTAGATATGAGCCTCTTGACTCTCAATATTTATCTAATGTCAAATGCAGCAGAATCAATGCATCATGCATTTATGTGATCAAGTAAATTGCTAGAAGCAAATTTTACATTAAGATGATAAACATGGCTATTAACAGAAATCAGGGTCTATGGTAATCAGATCCAGTAAGCTAATTAATCTTCGCTCTGTCACAGAGATTCCTTGAGACTAGAATGGTATCATAAAGCGTAGGTGGCACATTTCGAACGATTTGGTCTTCCATTTTATTTGGTAAACATGCAATTGACAGGGTCTAGGAAACTAGGATCAACCGCTTCTGGGAATCTACATTCAATGCATTGTTAGGTCAGTTCTCTTTCAGTCAGAATCATGAAATTTTCAACATAACTGATGGTTACCATAAAATGAAATATAATCAATTTTACTGCAGTAGGGCAAAATTGACTTTAACAAGAGAAAAAAAAGAAAATCAGCCCCAGTCCTCAATGAAGTGGTCTTTGTGGATCAGTCTAAGATTACTGTAGTAAGAATAGTGAGAATAAGTAGTGAGAATAAGGCAGCCTCCTTCCTATAGTAGTGAGAATAAGGCAGCCTCCTTCCTATAGTACCAATAGAGTCACAACAGAGATAGAACCCAGCAGTGTAGCAGAGATAATGGTCAATTTTATAAATAAAATTTTATTAATTCACCTATACAACCTTCATTTTTATAGTAAATATTTATATAGTGTATAATTTGAATGAAAATATTTCTAAGGATTAACTCAGTAAGTTGTTTTACTTACTGTTTTTGCTATTTTTCTTTAATGATATTGTCTAAATATCTGTGGCGTTTCTTTGTTGCTATTGGCCAAAACTACTTATGCTCTCCTGTAACTGAAATTTGGTGACAATCCCTTGGGATTCTGAGATAACAAAGTAGTAAGCAAATGCAATGAAAATGTGATAAATTCATTTTCTTAACAAGATAGATAAAAATATTTCCCTTCTTTTTTAAAAGAGAAATACTAAATTGATACATTCCTGGAATAGACTTTTTGAAAAGCATAGAATTTACCATAAGTTAAAAGGAAGAGTCCAACATCTTATCTTCTACTAAAATGAATTGAATGAATTCATCAATGCCAAGGCCCCTACCTCCAAAAAGGACAAATTCCTTATCATCCTAGATCACAAAACCATTCTGGGCATTCCCACTTTTTGTTTGAAACGTTTTCTTACCAGTGGTTAAAGTGGAATAAAAAGAAGTATAGATGGCTATTATGCAATATATACAAAACCCACTTCTACACCTAGTGGTAAATTGTCAAAGATTTTTAAAAATCAAGAAACATGAAGCATTAAGTATTCTAGATGTTCTAGAAGTAGACCAAAAGAATGATCTACACAAGACTTTCCCAGTATTTCATTATTCTTATTTTATAAAATTATTATGCATAACATAAAAAAAATTTGACTACAACTTAAGTCCATATTTTATACCCTTAACCTCTGCAATATGGAGATTCATTCAGAGATACTTTCAGGTCCAAATTTATGACCCATTCCATTTCATATTCTGAGCTATTCTTAGCTTTCTCCTCAGCTTTCTTTTCTTCATATTTAATAACTCACAAATAAGTGGATCCATTTTCAGGATCAACTGATCCTTTGTAATCTGTTTGTTTTATTCATTTTAAAATAAAGCAAACCACACAGGAGTGGGGGAGGGCCATGGGGACAGTAAAGATGGTGGAATAAAATGGACATCACAGCCCTAGCTTTATGTATGACTACATGTATGTTGTGATTCTACATCACATACAACCAGAGAAATGAAAAGTTGTGTTCCATCTATGTACCATGAATCAAAATGCATTCTGCTATCATGTAAACCTAAGTAGAATAAATAAATAAATAAAATTAATAAAAAATTAAATAAAATCTTAAACCCTGTTCTCAAAAGAAACATAAAATAAAATAAAGCAAACCAAACCAAACCTGATAATCTACTAATTAACAATGCCTGGAAAAGATTCCAATTTCATTTATCTTTTTAAGGATTAACTCGGTAAGTTGTGTAATTACTGTTTTTGTTATTTTTCTTTAATGATATTGTCTAAATATCTGTGGTGTTTGTTGCTATTGGCCAAAACTACTTATGCTCTCCTATAACTGAAATTTGGTGACAATCTCTTGGGATTCTGAGATAACAAAGTAGTAAGCAAATGCAAAATACATACCTATTCATTCAGAATTACTTTCTTTATTTATATATATTAAAATGTGTCTTAATAAAAAGAAACAAAGAAAAAATCACTAATCCTTAGTCTCAAACATATTTCTTATAGGTCTATTTAGAATAAGAAAAAAATCCTATTATTTTCAATTCATTAATTAGAAGCTATTCCTCTGCAAGCATTTTAACAGCCAACTAAATCAGTACAACACTGGAAGCTGTTCACAGCCGCCCAGCAGGCACTCTGTACTTTTCCATTAAACATTCCATATGCATCCATCAAGTCATTACAATACTTCACATATCTATCAACCTTTGCCAGGCTATCACACACAAGCATGCACCCTAAGACGATTCTTATGAAATATTCATAAACATTTTCAAATTCTTCTCATTCACAATAAGATTTAATGGCAACACTTTCTCGAAGAAGTTAATGAGAACTTTTCTCTAATAATAAACGAGCTCAGATATACAAGTGCCCTATGATTTCACCAGGCACTCTGGCAGGGAACAAATTCAACACCAATACATGTTCAGCATTCTTTTGTTTAGGGGCCTGAGGCTATGTCTTCCTGGCTGTCAGTAATCTGATAAAAAGTCAATTTGGATGAAGAGTGATTTCACCGTAATGACCATATCCAACCCACAGGTTGATTTTTACTACATTTTGCGAAGAGAATAACAAGTGGTATTTGCTACTCCTTTAGTCAAGCTAGATTCTGGATAGCTAATTCGGAAAGCCTGAATCTTCTGATTAGTATGCCTGATTGACTAAGAGCAGAAGCTGACTAAGACTCTGCACATAAATGAGAAATCCTGTCCAAATGTAGAGAATTCCTTGTAACCACTCAATCAGCTCCCATGCAAGAGGGGAAAAGCTAAATTAGTGCTAAAACTTAGAGGCATTTTCAGGTATCAAATGAGAATCCCAGTAAGAATCCAACAGAAACAAAAACAAATTGTATAAACACTCACAAAACAATACCTGATTTTTTTCACATTTCCTTGATCATTATGTATTTTTCTTATTCTGAACCATTTGAAAATTATCTGAAAACTTTGTTTAGTTGCTAAGAACTATGGTTGCAGATACAGTGGTGTTAATGTCTGAGAGAAGCTACCTTAAAGTAGAAGTTCAATTATTAGCACAAATAAAGTAACAATTGTGGGGGACAGAAAAAGCACTGGGTTTAGAATGATAGTCCTAATTCCCCCACGAAATAAATGTAGGACATGGATTAAAGCACTCACCCTAACTCTGGAGACTTATTGCCGAGCAGTGTCCATTCTTACTGACACAGGGATTTTTGTATTAGGACGATTTATAGGAGTTAATGTATCTGAAAGAAAGCTAAACTCTTACACAGATATTATTCAAGCAACTGTAGTTTTCAAAAATCTCTGAAGTAGGAGCTGTTCCCTATCATATTTATAATATACAATATTATCAATGAACATTTTCCAAGTATTTACTAAATGTGAAGAAAGACAAAGGCAACACTGTTTAACTGGTTTTACAAGGAAGAAAAGTTTTAGAAAAGTAAATCTTGGCACAGCAATTGAATGGTAAAGCTGGAACTCGACTTCCATATTTCTGTCCAGATTTTATACCCATGGGACGTGAGATAGGAAAGTTGGCATAAGTACAGATAAAAAATTGATGAAAATGTACATGTGAAGACCACTCATTTCAGAATTATGAAGAATTCAAATATCTAGTTGCTTCTTACCACTAGTCTCATTATCCCAGATATAATATTCTCACCCTAAATATTCTCACCACTAAATCATTGTTATCCAAATATAATTTACCCCTGTTAAAACTTTTGACAAAATAAATTTAGCAGAGTTTGAGCATTAAAGGATTCATGAAACCTATATCACTTACAACCTGTTATGATTCAGAAATATACCTTTCAACAGTGTAAACAGTAGGGTGTTACAAGCTGAATGTAGAAGCAAAGCACACCCTTGGCTGGCTAAAGCTAGGCATTTGCCTTATTTATGTATGGTGCATATTTTCAAAATAGATTGTATCTAAGTGTTTTGTAAGGAGTTAGTGCAAATTATGAAGCCAGGTCAAATTAAAGAAAAAAAGTCCACATTATTTAATAAGTCATGCTAGAACATTTTTAAAATCCAAATGAAAATACTGTCTTTTGTCAACTGTCGCTCAAATTAAGATGTTTATAGTCATATTTCACTTTGTCTCCAATGCAAGTTATTCTGCTCTTTACCCCAAACTCTTTGATTTTGCTTTGATATAAAGCACTTTCTGCCATGTTTTGCTATCTTCTAATGTCTTAGCTGCCTTAGATTAAAATGTAAAGAAAATTATAACTGAAAATTGAAGACTAAACATGACATTCTTAGAAGAATTTGCTGGTAGTTCTTCCTTAATTGTGAATATCAGTCTAAATTTGTCTGCTATTATAAAACACATCATTGTAGATTACAAAAACTATTCAATTTTTCCAAAAATTTGAATACAAAATTGATTTAAAATGTTAAATTATTATTTAATGATTGGAATTATTAAATATTAGTGTAGTGTTTAAAAATTAGATATCAGATGATTGTAATATTGAAATAATTATGGATTTAGAATTAATTTAAGAAAATTCATAAGAAATTTATATACTGAATGATATTATGGTCATATCCTAAATTAAAATATGAGAGAAAATTAAAAATAAAAAAATTCAAACAAAATAAAATTGGAATTATAAATCTAGTAAATAAAAAGTAAACTTTGACCTGTAATATAAAGGCTTTTTTCAAACTCCTCAGTATTAAAACCACAAAAGATTTTCATAAAAACTATAATATGTATGGGCTATAAAACTATCCTAATAGCTTTTGTATAAACATAGCAAGTATGTATTTTCAGTTAAAAGCTATTTAATAAATATTTATGAGAATAAATTAACATGTTAATAATTATCTATTAAAATAATACTTTATTGAGTATATGTTGTTTTCAACATTCAAGTAAGAATATTTTATGCTAGCATATTTAGATAAAGTTTTATAGCTTATTAAACATTAATTTGTTATAAAAATGGTACATTGAATTAAAACCAGACACAGTGCATTCTATAGATGTATTTTTTTTCTTTTTTGGTACCTGGGATTGAACTAGGGGCACTCCACCACTGATTCACATCCCCAGCACTCTTTTGTATTTTATTTAGAGACAGTGTCTCAGTGAGAGTTGCTTAGCACCTTGCCTTTGCTGAGGCTGGCTTTGAACTCACGATTCATCTGTTTCAGCCTCCCAAAGTGCTGGGATTATAGGCATGCACCACTGTGCCCAGCTATAGCTGTAATTTTAATTGCATAAATTTTAGAGAGAGGTAATTTTTTCTCAAATATTCAATTTTCAATGATGTGTACGTCAAGAAGTAATTTCACTCTGTTCCTATATATTTTATAGCTACAGAATAGTGCTTAATATATTTTGCCAATGTTTTCCTTAGCAAGATTATAATAATCATCAATTTTTAATCAAGAAATAGTGAAAAAAAGAAAAGAACTTATAGCCATATATAGTAAATAATAATTAGCATAGATCCAAGGGTTTTATTCAATTTTTTATTGTTTTATACTTATCATGCTTCTAAAGTATCAATGGAGAAGTAAAGGGAATTATGTGACACCCTGAAGTTAGTTTTAGGATATTCTAATTTTAAATATGTCAGAAAATCTCAAGTTCAAATTTTACCTTTATAATTATTAAAACAATATAAGTCTAAAATACAACAGACAGGAAAGAGGTTAAACCATTAAACAAATGATACAATATTAGATTTTTGACCACATGGAATGATAACCACTTGGAAAGGAGAAAATATGGTATTTGATAAAACATTTTAGCATGATTAAATTAGATATTAGTTTATACTTATGTATATGCTAGGCACTAGGTTAAGTATCTACATGTATTATTTTCATTAATTTTATAATAATTTTATGAGATAGGCAATTTTATTATGTTCTTTGAACCAAACATGGCACCTCAACTTTCAAGATAAATTTAAATTTTATATTAAATTTTTTATATGATTACTCTATAAATGCAATGCATTTTAAATTTCTAAGATAGTATTTTCTTAACATTATATAATTCTACCACTTCAATACAATTAACAGCAAAAAAAAAGAACTGAGCAAGGTAAAAATCTAAACCATGAACTATTATATTAGATAACTATTTATATTTATCTTTAATTAAAAGTCAAGTTATATTTATTTTTAACATTCATTTCTCCATCTATGCATTCTACATGGATAAAGAAAGATTTCCATTATTTTGCATAACTCAGTGATTCAAATTATGCTACATGGTACCAACATAATCTTTATTGTTAATGAAAAATGCAATCTTCAGAAAAAATATTTTTCTGCAATTGATTTATCAAATAAGTATATTATTATTTTCAGTTCAGTTTGGGAAGTCTGAGTGAGCTGTCACATTTCCCTGTCATTACATTTTTCCCCTTCCTCTCTAGAACTTTAATTATTCAGTAATAAACCCAATAATATCTAATATGTATGAGAGAATTGTCATGCATGCATTTCAGATTTAATCCTCACATAATGCAATGAGTTGAGATTTTTTTGTAATCATGGTATAGATTTGATTTGAAAAACAAAGATTTTAGATTTGCTAGACTATATTTAGAGGTCACATTATCATCAAATAGAAAGAAAAACTTCAACTTGAGTTTATTTATACTATTTTGGCATCCTAAAATGTGATGTTTCACTATTTAAAACAAGCTACTTGTAGAGTCCAGAGCAAGTACAAAAAATTGGGAGCACTGGGAAGCCTATCAACAGCAGAAAAAATGTAATCATTGCAAAACAGGAGGAATGAGCAAAGATACATAAAAGAATAGGTCAGTATTATCACAAAGTAACATAGCAGATAGTTATGTTGGTGAGTTGATATGTTGGTGAGTCCAAATAATTACCAAAAAACTAATATATGTCTAGAGCTTGTTGTTTCAAGTTTTAGAATGACATGTAATGCATATTTTTAAAAATCTGGAATGTGTGTAGTTTTAGGAGTTAAATTGGAAAATATTACCTCCTATTTCCCTTTTATACCCTCCCCTTTTCCTTCTTTCTTTTGTCTCCCTCTCTCCTCATGTCTCTTCCTGCTAAACTTACATGAATACTTAGGGATTATTTATGCTAAATATATTACAATAAGATATATGCAAAAATCAACCCTCCTAAAACATGATGTCACTTGCTCTGACTTCATATTTCAAATGGTCCAAATATATAATTAAATTAGATTTTCATGTAGGTAAAACGTATGCATAACTTCTAAATTATGTGGTTAATTTATGACAAACTTTGAGGATTTATAGACACACTTCGATTTTGTTTAAAGCCATAAAATATACTTTGATATTAGAAATAGAATGTGAGGCATTCAATTATTTATTCTTACTCTACATTCACTTTCTTAAAGTTGGATTGCTAAGTGGCAGAATAATGGCCTGGTGTAAAATCTTCAATATAACCTTGTGACCAAAATCATATTTAAACAAAAAACAACCTTTTGAATATATAGTAATATTTGGTCTAACTCATTTTGAAAAATAAGTGAGTCAATGGAAAGTGGAAATAACTTTGAACAAGAAAATAGTAGATTTCACTTTAAAATTCATTAAACTATTGTTTTGTGATTGTGTGGACGCTGACCATTTTTTCTCATGACAAACTGAACTGTTCTTCCGTCTTATAATTACAAAATATGGAGGCATTGGTCTTTTGTAATTACTTTTGAGAATTGGGTATAAAGTGCTTCATTAAATAATTCAGTGAACAAGCATACCCTTTTTAAGTGTCAGGATAATGTTTGCTTTTTATTTTCACAAAATGCCATCCAAAAATTGTCTTAAGAAATAAAGAAACAAGTCTTCCTTCATATACGGAATCATACCTAAAAGCATTATTCAATGACACAGAATCAAACCTTGTTTTCATCTAAAATATTCTGAGAACGCCACTTAAAGACATCTTCTAGTTTCCTCCATACCAGGGAAAATGCCGATGTACCAAAAATTTCAACAGGAAAACTGTTTTTCTTTCCTTTCATATCTTCTTAGCCTCATTGTGTGTATGTGTTTATATGTATGAGTGTCTATATGTATGTGTGTATACATACATATTTATATTACACACATATCACAGGAGTATTTTAGCTTCAAAAACTATTGATTTTTTCTTTTATACATATTTTAGACACCACATATTTTTGATACTTATTAAATAAATGCAAACATAATTTAATTTGGGGAAATAAATTTGAGTTCAACTATATCTAAACTTCTATGACATAGAGTAAATGTGAACAAGGAAAACAATTCTTTTGAGTGTGATTATCATAGGGATTAAACAAATGTTTTCAGGAAGAAGAGGAAATTGTAGTAAATGAAACTCATACTTCAACTAATTTGACAAGTATGTAAATGTTTCATAAAAATTAATTTTTAAAATGAAGCTCTTCAGCCTGGCTCGGTGGCTCAGGTTTGTAATCCCAGCACTTAGGGAGGCTGAGACAGGAGAATCACGAGTTCAAAGCCAGCCTCAGCAATGGCAAGGTGCTAAGCAACTCAGTGAGATCCTGTCTCTACATAAAATACAAAATAGGGCTGGGGATATGGCTCAGTGGTGAGTACCACTGAGTTCAATTCCCAGTACCAAATAAATAAACAAACAAACAAACAAATAAATAAATAAAGCTCTTTTCACCATTTACTTTACCTAAACTATAGATAGGATTTCTTAATAATTTTCCAGTAATCCATTCTTTGAATATTAATTATACGTCACCAATATTTAGAGATATTTCCTCAAACATCAGTTCAGTGTTGTAAACTTTAATCATTTTGAGGTTTATTAAAATTCAAATAATATAAAATTTTCACTTCTTTAAATAATACTACTCCTCCCTAATTTGCAATCTACATATTTGAAGCAATCTACATATTTGAAGCAATCTACATATTTGAAAGTAGAAACACAAAAAAATTGTTTCCACTTCTCTTTTTCTCCAGGCTCTTCTCAAAGGCTTGCCCATCTAAGCATGATTCACACAGGGCCCAAATAGCTAAAACAATTCAGGCACAGATCTAAAATGCATTTCCCTTTCTTTGTTCCTATTTATGATTAGATATAAACATTACCTGTTGAATAGATAAAAAATACTTTGTTCTTAAGAAACTAAAAAATCTCCTTGATTCCTGTGTCATTAAAATTCTCATATTATTATAAATGTGTAATAAAATTAATGAAAAAACTAACCAATCTTTTGTATCTTATGATAATGACAGCATTAGGAATGTTGTGTGCATTATTCCATATATAAAATAGTAATAGCATTTGTGGAGTTTTTTGTAATTTCACAATGTACAAATGGCATAATTAATTAAGACATATTCATTTGTAATTTTACTGCATACAAAATTGACTCCTTCAGGACGTGGCACTAATGTGTAGTAGGGACCAGAGAACAGTGTAGACTTCACTTTTCAGTAAGATTTAATGTATTTCTAGTTGTCATGGACTTTACAATATTTTTCTTATTGTTTTTGTGAAAATGGTCACAAGAAGAATGTCAAATTTTATTGCATTTTATAAAAATAAATTTCATAGAATTCTTTCCAGAAATTTGAGAATTTGCGAAGGTCTCAGGGTCCACATTACTATATCTCATAATGTCAGTGAGTGGAATTTGAGTCCATTAGGACAAATAAAAGACTATTTTGCCTGAAAGTTTAAAGAAACAAAGCACTCCCCCTTAAAATAAACTGCTATAAATGCATACCTAAAATGAACCTAAAGCCTGTCCTTTAAAGTTTAAGCTGCACCAAACTAGCACAGAGCTCTGGAGAACTCGTTTGAGTTTTCTGCAGCAATATGTGTGGATATCAAGGCACACATCTAAATGCCACTGTGTTCCACATTTCCTGCTGTACGATGTGGGGATTTTCTCACCAATCTCTTCAATGAGATTAAATTAACATTTGGAATTTATGATAAAAATAAAAAGATCTCCTTCTCAGCTGTAGGTTATTTTCTATTCAGTTTAGGAGATAATTTAATATACCAATTACGCTTCTCCTTTGCCCTCCCTAGCTCAGATACACAGATTCCCTTCCAAATTCATTTTTGAACTGTGATTTAGTAACTACTGCTCAGCTAAAATAAGATTAACTTTTCTCTTTAGCCATTCAGCTGCAGTTCCAAGACCAAATGTTCATTTAGAATCATAATTAACAATTGTGATTCACAAAGTCAGTTGGTTCTCTACCTTTTAAATGTCAATTGTATGACCTCACTTTCGAATTTCAGACCCAGAATATATTTGATGGACAGATGAGGCAAGCTCAGCAGGAATTTTGCTCTAGAATCTTGTCTGACCCATGCTTCTTTTTCTTTACCATGTGAATGTGTATTAACAGATACTGTATCAGTGTACACCCCCAAAGCTCTGGTACATCCACAGAAAACACTGATGTCTAAAAATGGAATTTAAAAAGTTAAAGAGAAGATGCCCTGTCCCTCTATCTAGAAGATAATGCTAAGTGTTTAGCAAAGCTCTGTCTGGAGGGAGATTCTGCACACAATGCTTTGTTAAACTTGTTCATAGATTTATAAGGAAAATGACCGGGAAAATATTCCAGGTTCTTGTTAATTGCTTCCTATTCCAAATAAAAATCTAAATCACTACTTTGTGACTTATCAAAGGGTTTCATAATACAAGTATCCTCTGACACTAATACAAAGAAACTTGCTTCATTTTAATGTATTATATGCTAGGTATTAGGATTTTAAACCATTGACCTATAAGCACTATTAAGAAAAAAACTTTTAAGTGCCTTATTTTAATTTGAACTTTTTAAAAAAATTTGTCAACTTGAAATTTTAAAGGCATTTTTTTCTGTTTAAAACATAAAACACAATCATTGTTGAATAATTATAAATGCAGAAAATATAAAGAAGTCAAATCATTTATAATTCTACCTAATCAAGTATATAATTACCCCTAACACACACATTTTAGTAACTGGTAGGCTGAGCAAGCAGAATTTCATGTAATATATCTATATCCAAAGCAACATTGCTTTGTTTTACACTGTCCCCTCTAAAAATATTCAAATAGGAACAATTTTTTCTCTTAAGTCCTAGACAACTTGGACCTTCTCATTATTTTTCTGATTATTGGCAATAAAACATCCTATAATCAATTTGAGTCACTAGTCTTCAATAAGTAATTAGAATGTCTCAAATCTGTACCCGTCATTTAAAATTTCCTCTGGTGTTGGAGGTGCAGGAATATAATTAGTACATGGGGTGGGAAATATGAGAGATTTCATGGGTAGGATTTTTTCTGACTATACTGTTGCTGTCCTAAGAGAGCTATGGGCCCTCTGGGGCTCACAGATATTTTAACCTGCCTTTAGGGCTTGCGAGTATAATATGAGTTTAATTGAAGCAGCCTCTACCGCAGTTTCCTTGATCTGAACAAATGCAATTCCAATGTGCCCTGTGGCTGACTTATGCATCAACAATCCAAGCTGTAAGAGTGAAAGTAGATGACACTGGTTCTATCATGTGGCTACATCTGACCTACTAGAAATTCATGGATATTTTTCTATTGCCATCTAAGGGATGCAGGCCCACCCAACACAGATACTCTTTTTATGCTCATTTATCAGCAGCTTAGTAAACTAATCTCTTACCTTTAGGCTTTTCAAGTAGATTAATCCACCAGTCTATCCTATCTTCCACACTGCGGGGTTCCATTGAAGCCCCTGTCCCCAGTGGTGCAATGGAACTTACCATACATCTCTCCAAAATTCCTCTTCATAAAACCTCCACCCTTCAATTCCCAAACTTTTTATACCTAGATATGAGTGAGTGACTTAGGAATATTTCTATTTTTAGTTATTTCCTTTGAAATACTGATGTTTGGTAGTTGATTTTGAAATGTAACTCTGTACCTTAGAGTACCACTTAAAAAATCCCAATTTATCATCTTGATTACCTATCTACTGATTTACTGTAGCAACACACACACACACACACACACACACACACACCCCATTACCACCACCACCACAACCACACCACCACCAAAACATATCCAAGCCTTAAAAACTCAGGATTTGTTATAAGCCTGCCTGGGTTGGTCCTGATTGTTTCCTTTAACTACATCTCTGTCCTATGAATCAGTCATTCATCATTTTTCTACCTTAGTTATCTCATCTGAAAATTGAAGATAATAAACCCCCTATTTCAACATTATGGTTATTGTGAGCGTTAACGTGATAACATATAAAACATGCTTAGAAAAATGTCTATCCCATATCATAACAGTGTTACTATCAGAGGCAATAATTATAAAGTCATTATTATCATAAATGTTCTCTTTATAACTTATTTGTTGGTCTTAGGGTGATTTTCACTTCATTGCATATGCTTTTAATAGTTGTGTGGTATTTAGCAGTACAAATGTAGCATAATTTTTGATATTGAAAATGTATATATCATTTTTAATATTTGGTCACATCATTAATCATGATTGTGTTTATCATTTCTGTCGCCTTCCCAGAATAGAATACATTTAATAGGAGAGTGCTGGATCAAAATGTGATTATGTTAAGTCATTTAATAGATTTGAAAAATTATCTAATAGAAAATAATAACTTCATTTTGTATTTTATTTTCAAGACTATCTTAAAATTCTGGCCACTTCTCTACAATCAGACACTATCAGATTTAAGTACAAGAATGTCTTTGAAAAACAACGAAAAATAAGTACAGAATGCTCTCTTTCCTCAGAGAGTGTGCCAAGAGATTTCTGGAAACATTTCTGGAGCTGGGAATTAGTAAAACTCATTTAAGTTTGAATGAGGAGAAATCCAATTTATCTTCAAAACCAGGGACTTCCAGTGATATGACTACATTGACCATTCTTCTTGAGTAGAAAAAGAAAATGAGGTAAAAATGAGCAGCAGTGGCTCTCTATTGTGGTGCTTCATTATCAGATACTAAGATTGAGCTGCTTTAATTATGTAAATGCATCTAGTGGATGAGTGTTAATAAACTTCTATTTAAATAAAATAAATCAAAATTCTGCTTATCCTTAGCCTATTATATTTTAATTAAATTCTTGAGCACAGTTAGTAACTGTGAAGTTATACAGTTGACAAAATCAATCACTAAGGAGTATAAATCAACTCGATACTAGTGTAACATGAAGCACAAGATAATTAGTCGCTTTGGATAATAGATTACAAGTTTCACATATGTCATGAGAAGAGGACATTGTGGTTCCCCTTTTCAGCATTTTAGATAGGTGCTGTTATAAAGAGCATGCTGATTTTATCAAGGTCCCACAAATTCACCAATACCCAGCTTAAGGTAACCTCTGCTTTAAGGACTAAGAACATCAATTACTTCTTAAAGATCATACTTCAGGGGGCTGGATTGTAGCTCAGTGGTATAGTACTTGCCTAGCATGTGTGAGGCACTGTGTTTGATCCTCAGCACCACATAAAAATAAATGGAAAAAAGAAAGGTATTGTGTCCATCTACAACTAAAAAAAATTTAAAAATTATAATTTAGAATATTATATTTTCGATAAAGTCATCTACTTGTGATAGTCTATGACCCTTTGTGCCATTCTATCTCTCTCTCTCTCTCTCTTTCTTTTTCTCACACATACACATACACTCCATACTCTCAAAGGCTCATGACTCCAACAACGTAAAAAAAATATATATTCACTCTAAAAGAAAAGAACTGCCATTGGACCAACCTTATAAAGTAGAGGTAATTTTCCTAATTTCAGGAGTGCAATCTGATTTGTTATATTTTTCAGTTTTTTAATCCCTTTTAAATCATCTGCTGTTCCATAACTCACATCGATGACTTCTGCCTGAAAGAGAAAAAATGAAAGAAAGAAAAAATTACAGCCATGGAGTAAGAATTACAGATATTTTGATGTTTAATATGATAAAATTATGTGCAGTAATTGAAAGGATCAAAAAGAACTAATTCTGTCTCTTACCTGATCCTAATTATTATATACACAACTTTTCTATTTCTATTAGGGTATAACAATTCTTCTGGGCACTAAGGGAAAGGATGTTAGTCATTTTTGCTTTGCTTTTTCTCATCTGAATAAATTGTGAACTTAATATATTCTTCTAAGAGACCATAAAATTTGGTTTGTTCTACATTCATGTTTCTGGGATTTGAGTCATTATACAAAATACTGAAGATTAATTTCCTTAAAGTTCATCAAGGATTATATTATTCTCAGACTTGAAAAAATTCAATGATTCTTCATTTTTATCCAGATAAGTGAAAAAAACCTCTATTTGCTCCGTCATTCTGCATAGCTGCTCAGATAGTCAACATGAACAGCTGTGCAGGATACAAGCTATACTAGCATATGGACTTGTCTGGTATTCCAAGACTTTAGAATATGGTCCCAAATTATCATTTCTGTTATAATTCCTATTATCCATACCTATAGTTAGATTTTATTGTATATCAATATCCCTCACTTCTAAGTCCTCTTTTCATAATATAAAAAAGATTCATGACTTTTTCAAGATGTAATAGCAGTCCCCTGGTATATTAGCCCTTTCCTACTCCTTGAAAAATACTGACTATAGGATCAATCACACACATTCCCATTAGCCAAGATAACTCCTTTCAACTATACTTTCTATTATTAAAATAATAGTTGTTATGCATTCCAGCAATTGTATTATAATACACTGTTTCTAATTACAGCACATGTCTACAGACATGTTGATGAAAGGAGTTACTGGTGGCAAACAGTGGAATAATGGAGAGGGACACTTCAGACCTCTAACTCTCCACTCTTCTCAGCTGAAGCTAATGCACTTTAACCATCTTTATACAAAGGGCTTCCACAAAAGTTTCATATCAAGAAAGATATCTGCTTCTAGAACAACATGTAAATACCACTGAGTGATGGGTAAATCTATTGGAGAAAACATTTCTGCCATAAAATATTTCTTTTGCTATCACATTCATCTGCATGCAAAAACACTACCAATTACAACAAAGCCTGTTTCAAATGTTACCTACTTATGAATTGACTTTGCTCCCCAATTATTTATAACCTCTCTCTAGTCAAATCCCACAGTAACTGTAATCTGTTTCTACAGTTCTTAAGGCCTTTACTGAACTGGTCCCTTTGCGTATATATATTCATCTGCCAGTTTCAGGTTCCGGCACAAAGGAGATGCCTTGGCGAAGGACCCATTACATACTCCTCATCTAGGTGTCTGGCATACACTGTTGGCTCATTGCTGTTGAATTTGAAGGATTGTAGTTTATGCAAGATCTCTGAAAAGTTAAACTGTACTTTCAAGTGGATTTGTCAAAAAAAAAAACCTAATTGTTAAAAATGCTTCTGTCAGTATGGTCTTTCATTATAATTTTCTTCCTATTAAAATGTGATTAAGTCACTGCCTTTAATACAATTTTTGAGTTTGCTGATGCTATTACCATATAAATAACTGTTGATCTATGATTTTAAAAGCCTGATTAAATAAATGATCACATAATATTAATGAATGCATTGCAAAAATGGGAGAATTCATATTTTTCATTCCAAATTTCTAAGCTTCATACTAATTATTTGTGATTTAGTGACAGCATCTTAAAACAGGGCCATTACTCAATTGGTTATATTAATGAACATATTTTTCATTTTTAGTAGAGTTCGAGGAAAAATCTTACTGCTTTGAGAGCATAAAGGCTACACTGACTTTTTGTTGCATATGCCAAATATAACACTTACAAAAACACCAATACTACAAAAAACATTTACAGTACTAGAAAATACCAATAGCTTGAATCCACAATGATTATTTCTGTGAAGGAGGTCTTCAATTAATTTTCTATAAATAGTACATGTCAAACTATTTTAGCATGTGAGATATTTTTCACAAAAGTATTTCTCAATACAGATATCATTAGATCAATTTATTTTATCCATTTGAGGCTATGTATTAAAAATCAATAATTACAGAAGTCTCAATGTTCTGATGGTTTGACAGGCAAAAAAAAAAAAAAAAATGTACCTTCCTATTTGCCTTCAAGCAAACTGAAAATCACAGCTGCAAGAATACATTTTGAATTTTTCTAAAGCAAAAATCAATATACAATGATATAATAAAATGCCAACCCATTTATTTCCACATATTCTCATTGCTACAGAGAACCTATTCTTTTTGCATTTGTTCTGTCATACTAGAAAATCATCCACTCAACTAGTTAGGGTACTATTTTTAATTTATGTCCAAATGCCAGGGACTGAGTCACACCTTCATGGACTCTATCAGAACCTAGGTACTCAGGTATTTATTGAGCTATTTAAGCTCTGTGTACAACAGTTTTTCCAATGAGAATTTCCTTGGTATATATGACAGAGTAACTGAGAGGGGCAGAGTGAAACGGAACTTAGTTCCTTCTTTCTATAATTTTGTTTTCTTTTACCAGACAAATATTAAAAACTCTATGTGTTAATTTTCCATTTAAATTCTATACATTAATTTTTGAATTAGGAACAAATAACTAGAACAATAGCAGCACTTAAAAAGGAAACAAAATGCTTGATTCCATGTAAAAAAGAAATCAAGGTATTGGGATAGTATCAAAGGGTCATGGGCTACACTGAAACAGCTGAGCAGAAAATTGGCACACTTTAAAACCTCAGGTCAAAATACAATTACCTTCTGCCTGTGGTAAAATATGCAATTAGAAGGAATCATCAACCACACAATTAGCAAAGACTAAAGACCAAAACATTAAAAGTTGACATTCCATTCATCAGTGAATCCATGGTTTTTAATCTAAGTGACATAAATCATAAAAATCATTAAATAAAAACCATAGAAATTTGACTTCCTTCATCTTGCTCCTCTGAAATCAGTTCAGAGGGGTTATCTTCTTACTTGATAAGAGTGCCATGAAATGCGAAAATAAACAAATCATTTACACAAAGACATTGTTTATCAATGACTTGTTAACAAGGCTCCAATTTTTATGATGAGGAAATGTAAAGTTAACCTTCAGAATTGTTGGAGACATTGCATCTAGAATAAGAAAACATTTAATAAGCTTCTCTCATGTGCCAAAAACTGTGCATATAATATCCCATTTTCTCAGATAACACTGTCACTATTTCATAGATAAGGAAGGTGAGCCTCAGAAAGATGAAAGAATCTGTCCAACTTCTGTGACTGAAATTCAAGAGTGGAACAGATTTTCTCTAGTGACCTTCCAGGAGGCTATTTTGTCAAGGACAGTGAACACTTGGTAGTCACTGGAGAAAGAAATGCCCAGCAGCACTGTTCAGTTAAACGTAACAAGCCTACCTGAAGAGCAAACACTCTTGTTAAAATCACAGATTCTTTGTCATCCAACTACTATCAAACCAGAATCTCCAAGAATTGGCTTGTCTTCATGTGCTAAGACTACACTACAAAATACTACAGAGTAGGTAGTTTAAACAGCAGAAGGTTATTTTCTTACAGATCTTAAGGCTGAAAACTCAAAGATCAAGATGGTGGCCAATTCAGTTTCTGGTGAGGTCTGTCTTCCTGGCTAACAGACAACGAGCATCTCTCTATATCTCATATGACAAACACACACACACATAAACTGCAAAAGAGAAAATGGTTCTTGCTCTTGAGTAAGCCCTCTGTCTCTTCTTATAAGGACACTAATCCAATCAGATCAGGGCACCACTCTTATGACTTCCTTTTATCTCAACTACCTTCTTGTAGGCCCCACCTCTAAATACAGTCATATAGGGGACTTGGAGTCAAAATGTGTATTTTGTGTGTGGGGGTGGGGCACAATTCAGTTCTTAGTGGAGCCCTAGACTATAGGTTTCTTATTCTGTTCAGTATGATTTACATAGTGGGAAAAACAAAGTTATTTGGAATTTAATAAAAAATAGCTTCCCATATGGTGTTTTTTGTTTGCAGAAGAATCTTCAGATATTATTATTGAGAGATTGTCTCCTTAGAGGGGAAAATATCACAATAAAGTAATAAAAGTGAAAAATAAAAACACCTATCATTAGTGATAAAGAAAAAAATGCAAATATTAAATTTGTGCCTTTTTAGAAACATAAGTAAGGAATAAGAATTCAAAGATATTTTGTGTCATTCTCTAATTTATGTGACACAGTAGAAATAAAAGCATATATTCCTATTTCACATTAATTTCTGCACCATTGGTAATCCTATTATCTTCTAATATGAAACTTCCCACAAATGAAACATTTGATCTTTAATTAGAATTTTAATTTACAAAAAATCTTTTTTCAGATGATAAGTACAATTTTAGAGGAAATATTGCCAAGAAATAAATTGTCTACCTTATTAACAAAGAAAAATAAATAAATAAAAATTTTAAAAATTGATTGGCTTCAACTGTTAAAAACAGCTCACATATGCACAGGAAAAATAAATAAGAATTGCTAATTCCTTATCTAGATAAATAATTTGTGTCTGTTAAGTTTTATTTTTTAAATGTTAATAACCATACTACAGAGAAACAAACACTAAATCTGGCTCAAAATTGTTATTATTATAAAATTACCTTTATATCATAAGGTTATAATTCTATTTCATTTATACAATGGCTCCACATTGTTCATATAAGACTGCTATCTTCTTCGTTGAAAACTAGATAGCTATAGAGTTTAAAGAAACAACAACAACAAAAAATCCAGGATTCTGGTGGACTTTCTTTTAATGACCTCCCAAAATATCATATGTTGCTATGGAATGGATATATATTTAAATACATATTTAATACCTATACATATGCAGATAAAGATATACATGGACACAACCCTATATTCACAATGTGGTCACGGTCATTTTCTGTCTTTAGCACCTAAGCACGGTTCTTGTCACATAGTGAGTGCTCAATAAAATGAGTGAGTGAATGAATGAATAAATGGATATATGTATACACAACACATACACATGTATATATCCAAACACAGCAGTTGATGCTGAAAAAGAGGAGTTATAAATCACATAAAGAGAGAGATTTGTGTTTGGAGCTTAACAAGAGAAGAGGCTTGCTAAAATTAAGTATGGGAAGCTAATGAAAAGAAATAAATAATAAATGAACCAATACATTATATTTTCCTTAGTGACTGAGAGTTGAAGCCCCACCACTGACAAAAATATTTTAATGAGTGCATTCTATATTTTCAGCACTATTCTAAGTATTATTTATTCATTTTCTCCTTTAATCGCAATAATAGTTGAAAGAGATAGGTTACCACTCATCCTCATTTTACACATGAGGAAATTGAAGAAGAGAGATATAAGGTAACATATTTACAGTGACACCTCTACTAAATATTAGAAAATTCAAAGATAGACAATCTATAGTCTAGAATCCACATATGATATGCAACCACATTATCAATTCTACCTTTGTCGGAAAGAAAGCAGGTAAGGTAGGTATGAAGATGGAAGGTAAATGGAAAGGCAGGGGCCCTTTTGAGGATTATACAGATGATAAGAGGCTGATTCTAGGGGCTGGGGCGGTAGCTCAGTGGTAGAGCGCTTGCCTACCATGCGTGAGGCACTGGGTTCGATCCTCAGCACCACATATAAATAATAAAATAAAGATCCATCAAAAACTAAAAAAAAAATTTTAAAAAAAAGAGGCTGATTCTACAAAAAAAAAAAAAAGTCTAGCAATTTAACTTTGAGTTAGTAAACAGACTTTTCTGGATTTCTGGGTTCTCATTAGTGAAATGATGACTCCAAGACACAGCAGTTGAATTAGCTCAGTGGGATCCAATGTCAATAATAAGAAAAGTCTAATATTTTACATAGCCTCTAATGCCCTGTATGAGCCTCTCACCACACTGCTCTATGACCTCCTCTCTTCTACATTACTGGCTTCAAGGGACTGTGGTCTATGCAGTTGCCCAGGGGCCTATGCTCACAAGAGATCTCTGCCTGGCTTAATGTTCTGCTGTCTTCCTTGTACTTCCTTGAAATTCTTAAACAGTTTTGAACAAGAGATACTGAATTATCATTTTGCACTGGGTCCTACCACTACATAGCCAATCCTGCCTGCTTCTTCCCACTCTCTCCCAGTTTAATCCCAGAAGCTGGCTGTGCTGTGCACACTGTCCTCTAGAATGTGGACTTCAGCTGTTACCTCTGGTTAGAAATGCACCACCTTTCCCCAGATCTATTTGACTCATTCCTCTGCCATTTGCACACCTTCCGTCCAATTTCAGTAGTCCA
Source organism: Geosciurus inauris (assembly GCA_004024805.1). Taxonomy (NCBI): domain Eukaryota; kingdom Metazoa; phylum Chordata; class Mammalia; order Rodentia; family Sciuridae; genus Geosciurus; species Geosciurus inauris. The sequence goes on from PVHX01001756.1 coordinate 184,747, forward strand.
ATTTTGCCAACTATGAATACCATATTCAAGACTACACTCAACCCCACCTATGAAAATATTTTCTATACCCTTCACTCTGCTCTTATTTGCTACATTGTTTCAAAATCTCACTATAGCTAACTGTACATATAATATATTAATATAATTTGCTTCATTATTATGGTGATTATCTGTCTCCTCTGCAATGTTTAATTTTAAGGTGGGGGTCTTTGTAATGCACTCAAAATTCTACAATAGTGTGAAGTCAATAATAAATGAATATTTGCTAAGTAAATAGGGGCTTTAAATGATTATAAAACAGCCACATAGTGTCTCCAAAGGAAATCTAATGTCTAATACATAAAATGATCAAAGCAAAGCAAAACTGCTTAAAGATTTGCCAGCTCAAGAATTTAACACCCAAAGCTCAGCACACTCTTCATGCTCTGTGACTCTTGAGATAACCAGAGTTTAGGCAAAAGTTAAAAAATAATCTTATATCGTTTCCAAACAGAAACTGAAAATTTGAAACTCTTAGGAAAGTCAATTTTTTCTTGCTTTCTCATAGTATCACCAGTAAAAATTTTAATGACATTACCAAATGGACTAGCTGTCTGCTTCAGAGACACAAGAGTTTGCAAAGTTTCATTCCTACCTACACATGAAAGTAAGACCACCTTAAGCAGAAGCAACTGAAGAGTAAGTAAAAGAAAGGCATAGCTGCCATTTCCTATAATCAGCTAAACAAAATAAATGAAACAATTGCTGAAAGTAACTAAGTCAGAGAATTGTCCCTAGGGCAATCTCATCATGAATGACTTAGAATCCACAGTGGGGAACACTCCAGTGCTCTTTCTCCCCCATCTTGAGGTAGCAAAATTTATTCATGTTTATGAAATTATTAATGTTTTGAAATTATTTAGACTTGACATTTTCCACCAAATCACTTTGAGCCCTTGTAGTATTCAGAATGTACAGAATGTTAGAAAAGCTTGCTTTGACTAAAATAGCAATTTTCTACTCAAATCCATAAATGATAAACCCAAGCATTCTGATGACAGAATACAATATTATCACAAGTATTCTTCATCTTAAAAACAAGTTTTAACTTTAGAATTTATTATTACTTCATGTAATCCACCTTTTGAATTCTTTTCAAATTAAAATATTTATGTTAAACAAAAACTTGGAAAATCAAAATGATTATCCATATTTAACATTTTCCTTTCTAAAAAGCATTCATATGTTAATATTTATAAAGAGTTAAAAGTTCAGAGCTTGTTAGAGTTTTGGTACTTCTGTTGTCAAGTTGCCTCAAGGGTTTTCCATCACGGACATTACCATAAGGACCTCAACGCATCCAAGCACGAAGACCAAAATAGTTTCCTTCCACTCACTAATCAAGCATCACCATTTCAAACTCCTTTTCAAACCAATTAAGGGTTGGCATAAGCTGCAGAAACATTTAAAATATTTCATTACTAGTATAGTACAAATACTAGGAAGTCAAAATGGATTTGCAATCAATCAGAGGAGACACTAGATAGAGGATTATATTGATATATCCCAACTGAATTCAACATTTGAATCTAAATTATGTTTGTCATTTTTACAAAGGATAATGAGGTGGTTTCAGATAAAGAGGTGGCTTCTCAATTTTGTCACCTTTTTTTCCCCTGTGATTTATAAAATTGCTGAAAAAATATTTACAATATGGATATACTAAACGTAATGCTTAATGAAAGAATGGCCACATTTTAATAGCAGAAATAACAAAGATAAACTATAGCTGCTACTTGCCTTAGCATAGATTGTTTAATGAATTTTTAAAATGTCTTTAATTTTATAACCCATCATATAATATATATATAAAAAATTGAAAAGTAGGTTAAAATATTTGTAATACAGAAATTTAACTTAACTGAAACTAAATTTCACATTCATATTCTAAGTACATAGTCTTCAAAGTTAGTAGGAAAAAATAGTACAAGTTTAGAATAAGATTGCATGCCAGATTAAGAAAATATAAACAAGAAAATATTTTTATTCCTGATTTTGATGAAGAGTTCCAGAATTCTCCAGAATTTGATGAAACATTCCTTAGAGAATGACTATCACTTATATTATTTGGCTAACATTTTAAAAATAACACAATCAGCTGGAATAATTTCCCCTTTGGCCATTTCTATTAATCCAACAGAGTCTTATTTTAAAAGCAAAAAATACATATGTTTTTTAAAAGGAATTAAAAAACATTTAGAGGAGTAGGAAAACAAAATGAAACAAAAACAGGAGAAAACTAAATTGTGGAAACCCAAAAAGAAGAGTATTGTCATTTTTCAATAATGGATAAAGACTACATTTTAGTTTCTGAAGATATGATGGGAAATGAGTTACAAAAGGTACCTTTCACACTGCTTGTGTTCTGAGAGATTGACAAAAAAGTAAACACAGACATTAACAATTGAGAAAACTTTCAATTATGATATGCCTTAAAGACAACAATGTATGGGTAATGAGGAATTATTTACTAAGGATGTCAGATATTGCCAAGATCATATACAACTGAAGAGAAGCCATACACTGGTCTGGGAAAGATATTTTTAGGCAGGTGTAAGTTCTTGAGAGAGTGAAAAACTTATCAAATGAAACTAAGACATAAGCCATGTTAAGGAGTAAAACATGGCTATTGGATTTTGAAATTGGAAGTTATTGATTTTCTTCTAAGTATGGGGATTAGATAAGCATAGAATTTCAGGAAATATATCAATGAAGGGAAGAATAAATGTTAGGTGGTAAATCTGAGCTGATGTACAGTTGAGAGTAATGATAGTATATTGGATTTTGTCAGCTTTTAAATCCAAAAAGGAGATTTAAAAATGTTTATAGACCAGAAAGATTTGATTTTAATTATTTCACAAATCCTAGTAATAATGGAAGTACAGAGGTATCTAGAGTAATCTTTCTTAAAAAAGACCAAATAAAATAAATCAGTGCAAAAGAAGTCCTACTCCTTTTATATTTCCATGAATATCAGTAATAACTGATCATAAGAGTTTCTGCAACTTTGTCATTTTACCTATGCTTAAACTTTCTCTGGCAAACTAAAACTAAGACTCCTATAAAACACAAAAAAACTGCATGATTACCTCAGAGATAAGCAACCAGGAATGAAGTTGTGAAAAACTCAATCTCTGGGGATAAGATACAGAACTAGCCATTAATAAAGACATAACTGAAGATATAGTGGGAAATGAGTTAATGTCAATTAACTTATTGACTGAAAGTACTGAAAGTCCAAGTAGAGTTGGTGGATCAGTCCCAGTTGTTTCAAGAGTAGCATGAAAGGTCCAACGGACACTATGCTTTGCTAAAAAGACCAGGTTCCAGAAGTATTCCAGGAAGGTTTATATCTCACAGAAAAATTGAGGGAATTCTCGAAAAGAACTTACATTTTGATCTTCCATTACCTCTATTATAACAATCTATTTTATCTGCTCACATCAGACCTTGAAATCTAAAGGAAATTATCTGTTCCTTTGAATTGTATGATTGACTTTTGAGGGATGTCATCTGGCCCTACATGGAAGAGGTAGTGATTGCAAGTGGAAGCTGAATGCACTCAACACAATAACATTGTTATTGGCTCTTTCCACCCACCCCAATATTGTGACCATACTGATACTGGCAATCTAGCCTATTGACTCTTGCTGAGTGTTAGGAAGCTATATACTAATAAAATGGTTCTCTGAGATCAAAAAAAGAAATCTTATACATAGCAGTGGAATGTTTCTGTGGTTTAAAGATTTTCAATAAAGTTGATTTCAAGGTGCCAATAGGATATCAATTCATGAGGAATTGGGGCAGGGGATGAACAGAATTCAGAAATATGCACAGTATCAACTCTCAAGCAGCAAGAAGCAGTTAGCTTGACTGGCTCTGGTATACCACTGGGATACTTATACATGGTCTTGTAAAATGGTAGGGCATATGCAATTTAAGTTTTGCTACGTGGCTGAAAACAAAATAGATACACATTTTAGATAGAAGTGAAAGTTTGTACCTGGGCATTGATAAAATGGGAAGTTTCTCAAAAGGCAGATGAGAACACAGGGTGTGTAATGATAAGAGGAAGATAAGGGCAAGAGGAGTTTCACAGGAAATGACAGCTATTGGGAAATTCGATCAAAGGTGTGTGTATATGTGCATGTGGGTCTTTGTCTGTTTGTGTGTTATAAGAAGGATTAAATATATACATATAATCTGACATGTTAAAATGGGGAAAATAAAATCAGCACTTAACCATTTATGCTCCCTGTGCTAGACATTTGACTAAGATTTTATCAATTGTTTTCAGTCTAATTTCTGAATATTTTTATTTGATAGATATTTCCAATCACTTTATATACAGATAAACTGAAACTTCGAGTATTTAAATAACTTGCTAGAGTCCATAACAATATAAATCCATGCAATTTTTGTTGGTACTAGGGATTGAATTCAGGGGTACCCAACTACTGAGCTACATCCCCAGTCCTATTTTGTATTGTATTTAGACACAGGGTCTCACTGAGCTGCTTAGAACATTACAGTTGCTGAAGTTGGCTTTGAACTAGCAATCCTCCTGCCTCAGTCACCCAAGTGGCTGGGATTACAGGCATATGCCACTGTACCTAGCTAAATCCATGCAATTTTTTAATTGCTTTCCTAATTCATTTCTCCTACTAAATTTCCAGTTGAATGTGGTAAGGTCAAAATCTTTCTTATTTATCACTGTGTCCTCTGTGATTGGCATCTAAAAGTCACTCAGTATATAATTCCTAAATGTTGAACATAAAACTCAGCTGGCTTAATTCCATACTAGTCAATCTTCCAGCACCAAATTAAAATATAAAGAATAATAAATTAATAACTTAGGTGTTTTATTTAATAAATGATACTCAAATTATTAAGGGAGTTGGAGGAGTTGAAAATTTATTCAAGATAATCAAAGGTCATGAAACTAATATGACAAAATTTTCCTTCTAAAATAATTTAAATTAGTGTTTTAAAATAGTGCAAAATATAGAGACCATCTTTTCCACATAACTCTCTAGTTCTGAAAAGATAAAACTTGTGGAACTTACTGAAATGAGGTAAATCTTATTTGTAAACTGGTTTTTGTTTTGTTTTGTTTTGTTTTTCGTTTTGGTACTGGGGATTGAACTCAGGAGTACTTGACCACTGAGCAACATCCCCATCCCTATTTTGTGTTTCATGTAGAGATAGGGTCTCACTAAGTTGCTTAGCACCTCACCATTGCTGAGGCTGGCTTTGAACTCACGGTTCTCCTGTCTCAGCCTCCCAAACTGCTGGGATACAGGCATGTGCCACTGCACCCGGCTTTGTAAATTGTTTTATTTAGTATTTACATTTTACAGATATTAAGATATAAATTAAATTTGCTAAAAGAAAAACCAAAATTTTGCTACGAAAACTATGGTATTACTTAATTCTGTAAGTGCTATGCTTTAAATCAAATCAGACACTTTGAAAGCACTAGAATTTTCTGCCAAATAATTATTATGATGGTTCAAAACCTTTAGAAATAACTTTAGTTTAAAGACAAATCTATATTCAAACATTTTCTCACTAAAAATGTCACATTTATTCTAATAGAGAATTGTTATTATAATTTACCCACTTATTTGAATTCAACTACCTCTGTTTTAAGATTTTTATTTCATAAAATAGGCTATTTTTCCTACATATAAAATGTAACTTCTCTACCCAAGATTTAAGATTTAACTATGAATAATATGTTTTGTTAGATTACTGTGATTTCTCTTCCTCCTCTTCTTCCTCCTCCTTCTTCCTTTTTCTTTTTGGTAAATGCTTCTGATTAAATTTTAAATACAGGGGAAAATATACTTTAAATATGTTGAATCTAATCAAATAATAAAGTAGCAATATGAAATTGTTCTTGTTAACTCAATTGGTTAGTGAACAGAACTGATGAGACCAGAGACAGAAGGTCCTATTGAGCCCAGGAACTTTATGCACAGTTCTAAAAAAATTAGTAAAAAAAAAAAAAATTAGTAAAAGCTATGTACAGCTGTGTTCATAGTCATTTATTTCACATTTGTGCATCATTGTCAAAGGATGGATACCATGAGAGGAGAGACAAATAAAATGCTAAGTCATTTTCAACATTGAAAAACTGTTCTAAGCTCACATTTCTGTCAGTGAGACAGTAGCTTCCTCTGCAACCTCCAAAATTCAAATAATACAATTCCTTCCTGCTCCTCTAGCTTTCTAATGTATTTTATCTGTAACAAGAATCATTCAGAGCCAAATGTACATATCTCTTCCTTTTGCCATAACACTGATAAGTGTGTTTTGGTTTGAAAATACCAAAAAATAAAAAAGACAGTTTTCCTAGCCATCAGAAAATAGACACCAGATTATAAATTGCTCTAGGGTTCTTTGTAGTGGTGATATTTTTTTCTCTCTAAAACTTTCTGACAAAATATATAATACAGTGTTCAGATGTCGTGTGTCAGACTACTATGTCTTGATATTTTAAACATAAAGACAAGCAATGCTTTTTGGGCCCAACTTGACATGATTTATCATTCCACATTCAAGAAAAAAAAAATTTCAGTCCTAATTTGTTTGAGCCTGCAGTTTAATTGGAAAATATTATCAGGGTATTATGTATATTCTTTTATTTATTCATGCTTGTCTGCCCTAACAATTAATATTTTTTCTTCCCTAATGATTAATATTTTTCATTTGAAAATGAAGATAGGAAGATGAAGATACATGATGAATATGACAGAGGTCTACTTTCAAATCTTGATATTTAGTTCTGATATTTTCTTAATTTCTTCCAGTTAAATGTTTCTACTTTCTGGCCACGCAATTAAAATAGCTAACATTTACTTAGTGGTTTGCAAAGCACTTTGCATGTTTTTATTATTTCTTCTCCATGACAACCATCCAAATGTCTACTATCATTCCCCTTATACAGATGAGGACACTAAGTCTTAGAGAATTGAAATGACTAATCCACCAATTTGTAGAGCTGATAAGAAAGTCTCCTGAAAGAGTTGGCAAAAATAATTGCAGTATTTGGGTTTGTGTTTCAGGCAAAACCTAACTAGATAGATAGATAGGTAGATAGGTAGATAGGTAGATAGATAGATAGATAGATAGATAGATAGTTAAAGTTTTACAGAAGGAAAACATTCAACATCCATAGAATGTACAAGAATAAGAACAAAATTCCCTGATCAAAAAATAGAAAACAGCAGAACCCATCTAACCATGTATGTAACTCAGCTAGTTTTGAGTTTTAGTTTCCCTTTTGTTTACTACTAACATTTCAAATATGGAATGTATATCTATACCTATACTTAACTTTAACTCTGCCTTTTAATAGCTGCCTTATAAAAATCTTCTTTTACCTCTTCTTCATTCAAAAGGGTAGTTTTAATACATTTGCAAATGGTTCAACAGACCCTGAT